>JARGSG010000060.1:0-25422 GCA_030374805.1 Gracilaria gracilis
GAATTGTTGCGATGTACTGACTACTATGTCTTGTTCTCTTTTCTTTTGTTTTTGTGATTTTTTTATGGTTGAATTGTGTGAATTATTGATTATGAATGTTTGTGGTTTACAACCGTTCTCATTTTCCCACAGAGGTACATGTGTTTTTGCTCTACCGGGTTTTTACATGATACTGGAGTTTGGAGTTTATTGGTGTCAAAATTTTTGACTACCCAGCTTGGTGCTGGTCGATTGAAGTGTGTGTTAAGTTCTCCCATGATATATTTGATAACCCTTTTTATTATTGCACCACGCCTGTTGCATCTGAAAGATGTTGCTATGGAAGAGACGGATTAGAGAGAAATCCTGTCTGCCGACATGGCTCTTCCACCGTCGTTCTGAATGTTCTTGTTTATGTTTTGGGCTGAGTGATTCGACCCTGTTAGTGTTGTAAGAAGAGTAGTCGCTTCGCCTTGAGAGACGGTGTTGATATCCGTTAACCTCTTGCAAGGCGAGACCGCCACACACGTGTCACTTGTGCGCAATGCGGCGCCAGGTGAACAGTAATGCACTGGCAGCGTGCAGTACATAAATGAATTGCGCACCCGCCAGGCGCGGCATTCGGCCCGCCAGCGGTCAGCCATGCGCTCGTCACGATTCTCCCTTCTCTTCCTTGCTCATGCGCTACAAAATCTAGCAGAATGTGGTTGCCGTTTAAGCGCATTGCGCTATTCACAATCCATGGGATTCAATTGACATTGCTACAAAACCGTCACACCAATACTGTATAACAATTAATTTTTTGGATCAAGTGATGTCACGCTTTTGGAATGTAAGTAGTATTTAACCAAAGTTGGAGTTCACCTGAAAGTTTCCGGGAGCTTACAATTGCTATTACCGCAAGTAGGAAATCCAGATCATCCTGTAGAATCTACACGTATCTATCGACCAACGGTACTGAACGTGACCATGGTGATGAGAACTATGATTACTGTCTGCGTGTTCCGATAAGCCCCATGGCTTCCGCAGAGATACCCAGAGTTACTTCGTGATCAGTAAATCAAAAGCGCTGTGGCACTCATGATGATCTCTTTCGAATCTACGACACGCCGGACATATTCACAGAAGGATATCTTGGAGGAAGGACATAAGGCATGGAGATGCCAGATGGTCCTGGATGAACTTTGTGAAAGATATATATCGAAGGATACCAGATTTCTGTACGAGCGATGACGCCAAACTGTTGCGTACTTGTCAAGTATGGAATCGCAGAATTCATTACGAGGGACTCCCGGTAAACTTGGGCAACTGCATTGCCATGGGCACAATCTACCGCGTTTATTTCAGAGCCAGAGCTTTTGACGGCATAGTAGACGAAGAAGGGTCTCAGCAAATTCTCTTCACTATTTCGCAGTTTCTACGGTTCTGTGTGTCTCGTTCCCTGTTTCCTATAGAAGATGTGTGGAAGGAAAATACTCTTTTCGAACAAGTGACGAACGTAGCTGCCGTGCGCTGCTTTGCTGAGTATTTTACCGCGTGCCTTCAACCCCGATCCGTGGTTAGAAAGGCAGAACACCTGCCCAAGATCTGTGTGATCGCTCCTGGTATACATAGTGTGGAGTTAGAACATGAAAATGCCCAATCAGTATCACAATATCTCCAACAGGTCATTGAAGCATTGAAAGGCCCATCCGCATGTCGCAGATGTACCTCTGAATCCCAAGCGATGTCCCAGGATGATGTCCAAAGATGTCCTAAGGCTGCTCAAGAAATTCTGACACACTTGATTCTTTGGTACAGGAATGGGACGAGGCGGGATGTTACTCTAGGCCAAAATGACGAAAACGCACTTGTAAACGAATGGATTTGAGCATTCATTTCGTTTTTGATGCTATGTTCTGGCGGACAACGACCCCAAGTGATTTGGCAGATTCAGACTTCTTGACCTGAGGTGCTTGAATGAGCCCTGATGCAGGGAAGAAAAACGGGTTTCTAAGGCTAAGAACGATGCAATACGAGGAGAACTCAGAGCTTTTACCTTCCATCAGTTAAACTTCCTGCAGTCTTCATTCCTTTTCTTACATTTCATCTCAGTCACATAAACCCTGCTATTTGCTGTTTGAACAACGCTCCAATACGTGTTCACCATCACACTTTGCTAATGAGATTGAAAAGTGAAGGAAATGTAAAATCTTAGGCCATCGCATACATTCTCAGGGATTTCATCTCAGGTGTCTGCATGCGAATGACGAATGTTTCTCGTCTAAGTCCTAAGAAGAGCGCTATGTGTATACTGTTTGAAGCCTACCGTCGAGTAAAACTGCTTTCACATGTCTCGGAAACCGACTTTTTCGAGATTCTCGCAGAAACCTACTGCTCATTTCCGGAACAGATACGGAAATGGGTTGGAGTATTGATATCAGAAGAGTATCAGAGCACCGCGAAAGAGTTGGTGGATGTTCTGGACAACTATATTTCCTCCTCAGCCGGGTATAAGAGAAGAGAACGGGAACTTCTACGCCATAGTCGGAGCAATAGACCTCTGAAGAAGCTCCGTTGGGAACTCTAGAGAACAGTATGGGAAAATATGTGCGGAAACTAGACAATGCTTCTACTTCAGCGTAGATGCCAATTTTCAGAGTGGTTGAATACTGAGGGTTTAGTGTCCTCGTTTGGAATTGGGAATCAGATAGATCATATAATCAGGGGCAATTGCTATCAGACGTGTGTAGTAAGAGGCTCATCATATGACAATAAGAGAAGCTTTCACCCTTCCTTGATGCTTACGCTCCGATTGCAAGTACAGCATTGTCATAAATAGTACTATTAATCAATGTTCTGCTTACCCAAGTTCATAGTTCCGTCCTCATCCTGAACCCCTTAGCGATGGATACGTGTTGGGAGCAGACAACAAACTCCGGTTTAACACCCATCTTTACGGATAACAGAAATCATTGCCAACATCCGTCATACAAGTCTTGGCCAATTGATCCGAGGTTGGAATGCTGACACGATTTCTCACGTTTTCAGGCATTTCCCTTTCAAAGATTGAACGGGAAAATGAACTTCAAACGCATGCAGCCAAAAGCTATGTAACCCATCATGAGAGCTCTATAATTCGTGAACTGTTCATGCAATCAATGAACTTCAACGTGACTACATGGCAAGATTGTTTTGAGAAACCATCGGCATCAAGTACATGCCGTACGCACACTAAACGTTTGCTCTGATGGCCTCCGTGACGAACGCAGGTGTATTCCGGGTACATGCGTTGGAAAGGTTTGTCCACCATTCGTCAGTGAGTGTGTAGAGTGAGCTGCATCGAACTCACGTGGCATCTCTCCATAAAAATGCTTCTAGAGAATCCCTCTCGATTCCCCCCAATGTTCGTCGTTCAAGTGTCTGGGATTGATTTCCTCGCAGTTGGCCTATCTGGTCTTGAATATCACTGATAACGTATCTCGCTTAGTGAGCTACGAACCAAATTGTCGACCACACCTCTTGAATCAAAGCGGTGTCTTTCAAGGCCTGCAAATCAAGATGGAACACCGTATCGAGATCTGTGAAGGGCAGAAAGTACATAGAATAAGCGACATGCAGGCAGTTTGTGTTGAGCATGAGGCTGCTGCGACAAGTTGTTTTCAAATTGTTGGCCAAGTCTCGCTAAATACTAATCTGGGTGAGACCTCGTCAATGAAAGTGTCTGGTAAGACGTCTTTGGGTACATATCGGTTGAAGCAGGGTCGGGGAGTGACACGAAAGAAGGAGAAGTTGCTGATATGGCAAAAGACGACTGAAATGACAGAAAAACGGCGCAATACGGTACGGAATCGGCAAGAAAAAGAAGCAGATGCTGGAGAAGAAGATAACTCTTTGTTCTCTTCCGGGCAGAACCGTGAGATTAAGAAGAGGAACATGCTCAATACTGATGCGTGGAAGGCAGCTTCAACAGATACCGCCTAGAAGGCCGATTCATTGAATGTTCTGGGTGAGTGAGTCTGCAGGTCTACAATCGCAGAACATGCATATTTTCCTATATGCCCGATAGTGCACCCAGAAGGATAAGCCTTTTGCCACATCTTTTACCAGGGCCTGATCTACTAGGGGCAAACGCCCTACTCTAGCTGGCGTTGGGCCGCATCAAAACAAGTAAGTGCTTTCGTTCATTCGTTCGTTGGACCAGGGCGCAAGATGTTTACATCTTCTTTATTCCTTTTTATTGTGGACATCAGTCTCTTATTGCAACACTGAAGAAGAGCTTCAGATGAAGCTTTCCCTCTTCAAAAAGGCCAAGAACCTCCATGACGAGTTCAATGTATGAGCGTGGGGTGCCCGTTGTTGAAGATAAAACAGTTCATGTCTTGGTATAATTTGTCGTGCGCGGCGCAAGGTTTGTTCGCAGTGAAACATTGATGAGAGAGTATCGCTCGCAAATATAGCCGTCACACCTTGGGACTTCTACACAGTAGCACGACGGAGCAAGATGTCGACACAATAAATGCATTTGCGTTCGTTTGTGGGTAACTTCCACATCAAAGAGGTTGCAAACCCAACTTTTGCGAGCTAATAGTAGGTCACTCTATTAAAATTGCACGACGAAGAAGCTCCATTCTGCTCAACAGACATATCTACCTCAATCTGGGAACTAGAGTGTGGCTGCTCGCCTCTCGGTTGTGATGGTTATTCATCTCACCTTTACCGGTAGAACTCCGCCGCTTATCAAAGATACTTTCTGAACGTGTCCTGAACACCAAAACTCAGCTCTTCACACGCAGTTTCTCTCACCACTTTCTCAGATGTAAGATAAGCATGGTCTAATATCGAAAGACTAAACACTCCGTCAAGATCGTCTACTACATCGAGCAACTCTCATAACCTTTCCCTACTCTCGAACTCAGCCACTGCTCGAGATAGAACCCAAGATCATCCTTGCTACACGCGCATCCACTAACAAACCGAATCGCATGTATGAAGGGTATCGAAACACAGGTCAATGAAAAATCGAAGAACAAGCAAGTTTCGTCATCCTGAGGGACTACATTCACAGGATTTAATTCTCCGTGTACAAGAGATAACGGCACTTCACAACAATTTTCCTTCTTGAAAAGCCGCTTTACGTATGCTTCGTAATTTTGCTTGTACTCAGATTCCTTTCCAAACCGCAAAAGTTTGTTTTCACTCATTTTCGTCTTCTGCATTTCGTACCACACAGGATCTCCCATCATCTTCTGGACTTCTTGCAGTACACGAAACTCGTCCCATACAGGTACCCCCAAGCGCACAAGGTCGCTTTTCATGGCAAATGAGGCTTTCGCACCACATTCCACTGCAATAGAATCTTCTGCATCAGCTGCCAACCCCTATGAGAGTTCATGAAACAGTCTCCATATGCCCAAAGACACGCCGTAATCGCTCATAATAATCCATCTCTCCTCGAAGTCGACTGCTACAGGCCTACGAAATTTGTCCGGGAACACACTTGCAATCGCGCAATACACAACCACTTCTTTGCCCATTCCCTTGGGCGGTACAGCCCTCATGTAGTACTTTCGCTTGCTTCGCGTCTTCGCGTATATAACACTGTCCTGAGAAGTCGAGGTAATCTGACTCACTGCCATCAATTCTTCATTCTGATTCCTGTTCAACTTCAAAGCCATCCATTCTCGCGTCCGTTCAAACCATCGAGCTCGCGAGTATGGGTATAAACCCTCATCATTAACTTCTACACCTCGCTTCTAGTACTGAGAAAGAAAATTTGAGATACATGATAGTGTTCGCTTCCCAGTAACGCCTGCGGCCTCGTGCCCTGGTGCCCATGTAAGACTGCTCGGCAACGTAAAATCTCTACAGTCTCGATCCACCTCGAAGAGTAGGAGAGCTTTCCAATTGCCAAACGCTAGACACACTTGACACGCCTTTCTCAAATATACAATTGCAGAACAAGCGCAGCTTGTGCATAACCGTCTCACACAACTTATATACGGGTGGGCAAACGTTCGTATCGCATTCAAGTTCTACAAGCTTTCGATCGGCCGTCGTCACGAGCGCATTTGTTACGGGATGTACGATGAAAGCAATAAAGAGGTCCTCCCCCATCTTGGTCTGTCCCAATGTTTTCTGACAAACAGACCCGGCTGTCCTTTCTGTCCGTTTGAAATCGAGGTAGAAGTTGTGGGGCGCAAGAGGTGGGCATCATGTCTACCCTTGGAATGGGGCACTCCTGAAAATGCAGATTGAGTGGACACAAATTATTCCATGGACTGCGCATCCGCTAGATTCTGCAGGGCACGACATGACTGTTCATGAATCGTGAAACAACCCATGTGATTCGACATGATTTCGACTAGAGCTGTTATTTCTCCTAGTCTTCCGACGGTTCTTCTGCTTTCCAAGTTGTCGTAAATCGCAAACAGCTCCCATGGCATGACACTTGCCAGGAATCCATTGTTTTGCTTTCAGTCCGCATGTTAGGTTCGGCAGAGCAAGACATCATCTTGATGGAAGGTTTCCGATCAGCTTGTTCATGGCACTAACAACAACATTTATGCCTCCGATTCGACCTATTCACCGCTTGCGTTATTCGCAGTTGAATGCCAGATTACAAAGACATGTGCATCTATTCCTCTGTAGCAACAACGAGTCTGGGAATTCTTTCATTGTCAAAGAAACTAATTCGGCACCTCTCCGCTCCAAAATCTGAGCTGTCGCTGTCTTTTCCGTGGGAAGGCACAAGAAAGCCCCAGTTGCACGACTCTGGACACTCGGTGCTTCACTATGGGGTCCCATGGTATTGATCATTAGTTGGACTCCACCTCTACGTATAGTTGCGGTCTGTACTTCCAAAGAATCCCGGCATAACTTGCTCAACAAATGACACCCTTTCTCCTGTACTCTCACAAAGCAAAAGAACTCGATGAGAGAGAGACGCGTCGGCCGGCAAAGTGAAGAGGGTGCATAAAACGGGGGGGTTCGTAGCGAGTTGTGCAGACTTGCAGTGATTAGCAACATGGTTTAATGACGTTATACGAAGATCAGTCTTCTCATATAGACCTCAATGTAGCGCAAGCAAAAGATATGTTATTACATGGCGTTTCCTAGTAGGAGGGTTGAATCAGTGATATAAGCACCAACATCAATACGGTTGTCAAACGCTCCACCTCAAAACAGCCAAAAGCATTTTGAACAGCACATGCTAACCCCTTCAGACAGATGGTAAGTCAATTCCTTCGACAAATGTTTCATCTTCAGTGTTTACAAATACGTTGTCAAAGAAAGAGTCCACGGATTGTTTGATACCGCACAACTGGTCAATCTGCTTTGGAACCAGAGCAGCGTAATCAAAGAAAGCAACGGAAGGTTGGTATTCTTCCAGATCTTTCAAAGCATTCCACAAAAAAAGATTTCTTCAATACATTCGAAGAGTTCTTCCCTCACAGAAGCATTAAACGTTCTTGGGTTGAATAAACGTTCTCAGATTTTAACAGCAGAGAGGCTCGGGTCGGCAATATGCTTCGTGTGCAATGGATAGGTTGTTTTTATTACCATTCTGTTAAGTCGCAAGGCTTTCACAGAGTTTTACGGCTGCAACATCATCCGGAAATCAACTGTTGTCCTGCAGATATCCTTCTTGGCGTTTAGACACGAACTCTGTAACTGCCTCACACATGGTGGAGGAACTGGATACTTCAGTTGTGCAACTAACGATTTCAGCAGCAGTTGGAGTTCCATCAAGGATGTCAATATCGATGCTATTCTTGAGCAACGTCTGCACAATGCCCAAGGCTGCCCTCCGTAATGCGAATGGATCAGGTGTACACTTAGGCATCAGACCAACTGCGAAAAGAGAGACTATTGTATCAAGTCGATCGGCCACTGATAGAATAGCCCCAGCCGTCGACTTTGCAACTTCGTCATCGCTAAATCGAAGAAGCGCAGCTTCAAAAAATGACGTCAGCGACCTCTGAAGAAACCACTCCAGATTTGAATGCGTAATGGCGTCCCAGTGTGCCGGCAAGGGATGTCATTTACACGACAATGACTGTCGCTATATTCGCCTTGTACAGAGCACCCCCTTGATCCGCTATCTCGGCGTCTCGTTATGTGACACCAACCATGCGTTAAATTCGTCACCAGCCTGATTTATGAGAACATCACCACCAGTACGAGACAACTTTGGAAACGCAATAGGCTCACATGTGAAATCTATGATGCGCCTCTTTTAAACCGAAGAAAGGAGAAGTTCAGAAGCATTTCTGATTCACAAAGTGTCGGCCAAATACTCCCGTTCCTGAAATGAAACGATAAACTGCAGACGCACAGATGCCAAACGACCTACCACAGATTCGTATATTTTGAAAACTTCTTGGCAAAGTGCGGACTCGTAAGACTTCATACCTATCGTGAACACCTGTTCAAGCTTCGGATCAGGCCTTCTTTGTGACAAAGACTGTCCCAACGGTTCAAAATTCTTCAAGATGATGGAGAGATAAGCGCCCATAAGTTCTTGAGATCCTTGTGACTGGATCTTTCCAAGCATTGTCATCTTCTGTAACAGTTGAGCCTTTTCATTCGATGCCAATGGCTCTTTCGTACTGACTTGACCCGTTATGCTGCTCGGTTTCCAGAAGACTAGACCGTACACCAATTTCACCAACTAAGCAACACATCTGTGTCCGTACACTTCTCAACCAAGGTATCGAGAGTGTTCACAGTATGTCTTTTTGGAGCCGGGTCTAAGTGAGTTGATATACTACTCAACCATTGGCAATCATAGGTACAGACACTCTACTTCATAGTTTTTCCACTGTGAATCTTTCTCGGCACCTTTAGCTCTATACAGTTGCCACTTTCACACCCCCACCATCTTGCGCTTTCGTACTTCCAATCTTCACGTTTCATGTCACTAGCGCCTGATCAGACGAATTCCTCTCCGAGGAATGCTGAACCCTCCCACTTGCCGAGTGCGCACCCAAGAGAGATGCACACCACATGGAGCTACAGAATCAGTACCAACCCTACAGTCATCTCTTTGAGATAGTTAGAGCTCAATAGCCCACCACATGGAGCTACAGCATCATTGCCAGCCCTAAAGCCATCTCTCTGACATAGTTATTAATCAAGTGCACTCCAAATGGAGCTACATCATCAGTGCTAGCCCTACAGTCATCTGTTTGAGTTTTTCATTTGTCAAGAGCACACCACATGGAGCTACATCATCAGTACCAGCCTCACAATCATATTTTTGAGATATTATTTTGGGGGAAAAGCCGGGGACGGAAAGAAAGAACAAAAACTGCGCCAGCGGCTACGCGCACAAGGTGTTCAGCCTTGCTCCCTATAGGGGCAGAGCAGTGGCAGAACCCTCCGGTGAGACCGACACCTGCCGGGCGTAACTCCGGGCGGCCTCTTCCTGACTTACAGACGGAGGTTGGCGTTTGCAATCGGGGAGCCAAAAGGATGGAATCCACTGGGTGTGGCGTACCCTTTAACGGACAGGGCGAAATAGTAGGTAGCAAAACGGGCCGCACTGTGGATCACAGACCCGTGAGAGCGGGGAATAATCCCGAGACAAAAAGGGCAAACCTCTACAACAGGGGCGGAGCGTAACGAAGGCATAGGACGGAAAACCGAAAAGATATACGAAATAATGATAGATAAATGGCCGTAACGACGGATCGGTGCTTCTCAGTGATGGAGGTGGATAAATTGTCCGGATAAGCGGCGGTGTTCCCGGGAATAGGGCAGAAGACCGTCCACAAGTGGAACTCAAGCTAAAGCCATGGCCTCGTTGGGGCTTACTTCCCGTACAGTGGCGGCAAGTGCCGCCACTTATATACGGCTGACAAATATCACTAAAATATCTAAGAACCTGGCAGGCCGGCCAACACTACCCACGTGCACCTCTGTGGCACTCTTGCGACGGCGCATGCGGTAATAGGGCGCAGGCACACACGTGTCACGCTAATCATACCGTTCGTAGGCGGATCCCTAATCCGGGCCAAATAGGCAAATAGACTTCAAATAATAGGAAGTTCAGCCGAGAATAACAGCGGGTGTATGAGTGGGATCCCCCTCAGTCCCTGCCAAGGGCAATTGATCTACATCTCTCCCCTTCTCAAGCTGAAACTTCCGACTCGTTCGGCTCTTCACTTCCCATCATGGGTCTATATAATCCGGACTCCGGCGACGAGCCTGCCGACAACTGGGACTCCAACAACTTGGCACTTGTACAATACTTGGCACCTTCGACTCTCATCGACACAAACATGCCTAACCAACAACAACGACAACCCCGTAACTCCGGTGCTCCCCTCGGGCGGCACTGCGCGAATGACAGCTGCCGGTCCGGGGTTCCGGTTGGTGCCCTTGCCCCAATCATCGGGTGCTTCCGCTTCTGGTGCGGCATCCGTCGCGACGACAGCAACTCCTGATCCAGCTCACGTGTGGGATAGGTTTAACGCAACCGTGCCGACAAATACGGGCGGATGGTCCAGCCTTGGGAGTCTTCGCGTGCGCGATCCTCACCGCCACAGCGGCCTGTTTGCACAAGCTCCGTGGTTCAATGCCGAAGCCGTTCGGGATGAAGCGTTGATCAACTCCTACAGTGAAGGCTCCTGTTAGAGTTCGTCGGTACGAATATATAGCTTGGCCCCAAACATTAAATGTTCCCGGTCGCTACCGGCTCTAGCAAATTCTTTTCATCTTCCCCTCCTCAGTGGGCAGCACCCCGCGATGGGCGGCTGCTCCTTATTTAAGGGAGGTATTCCGCTTGAAGCGGCAAATTCCAATTCTTCAACTTTCTCTCCTTAGGGCTTCTTCCTGATCTTTCTTCTTCTATTTTACTGTATGGTGTCTTGTCTGCCGAAGCGGCAAATGTTCCGCGTAAGCGGCATAGGTAGTGCTGGCGTTAACCCACTTGGGCTTTGTCGAGCGGTGTCCGGTGTCGACGTGCCAGTCCTCCGGTGGTACTGTAGTACCTTCGAGCGAGGCAGGGTGCTCGATAGGGGTTCAGCCATTACTTCCAGGCGTCCCTGTGTAGGCAGGGTGAAGGGAACTTATCCAGCGTAGGCTGGGGCTCGACAGCCACCGATGATGGGACACGCGATAAGAAACAATTCGAACGGAGAGATCTGGGGTAGTGCGATGAACCTGCGTATTGCATGCATATGTCACCGCATCGGTGTAGAAATCCCATTCGGACGGGGTGGTCGGCGACGAACGTTCGCAGCGCATTCAGCATAGTGCGATTAAAGCGCTCAACTTGGCCGTCACTTTGCCGATGGTAGGTCGTAGTAAACCAGTTCTTGATGTCAAGTATACGATACACGTCCTGAAAGAACTTCGCAGCGAATTGCGACCCCATTATTCGATAGTAAATCAATTGGCGGTCGGTAGACAAAGACCCAGTTGGTTACGAACGCTTGTGCGACCGCACTGGCGTGTGGTCTTCGTCAGAGGAACTGTTCGCACGAGCTTAGAAAAGCGGTCCGGTTATGACACGTAGAAACCGATTACCTTGGCGCGTTCGGATAAACTGGCCAAGTATGTCAATCGCCACGAACTCGAGTCGGGCCCTTGCGGGGAAGAATACCAGCTGTTTGGAATACTTTCGCCGTTTGACGCGGTTCTTTGCCCAACTAGAACATCCACGAGCAGTGGCATACGCATCAAATGTTAGAGCTGGCCAATAGAAGTCCTTTCTGAGGGTGTAGTACAACTTCCTTCCACCAGGGAGGGCCGATAACTTCGCGTAATGCGACAGATACAAGAGTCTAGATTGTAACGAGTGTGGTATCACAATCTGTGGCCGGTCAGTAACCGTTCGAACCAAGAATCCTTGGTAGTTCATGACAAAAGGCCGTGGAGCTCCCCCGTTCAGACAGGCACGAACCTTTCTGCAAAACAGGTCCGTGTACTGTTCCCGGATCAATTCTTCCGGGCGTTATTGGTACGAATGATCCTGGCACAGGCTCCGTATCTGAAACGGCTAAGATAGCGTCATTGACGTCCCAATCTTCCGAGTTTTCATCCTCGGCGTCCTCCATGAGATCATCGACTGGCTCAGCTTCGGCCGTGGACGGCAAGCGGGAAAATAAATCAGCCTGAGTGTTCAGGATTCCCTTCTTGTACTGCACGTCGAAGTCGAATTCCGAGAACCGGAGTCTCCACCGCATCAAGTGGCCAGAAGGCTCCGCAATGGAGAAAAGCCCTCGCAGGGCCGAATGGTCGGTATGGACGGTAAAGTGGCCTCCCATGAGATACGGTCGCTAGTTCTGAAGAGCCCAGAGAACTGCCAAGCACTCTTTTTCGGGTACCGAGTAATTCCTTTCATGCACATTAAGGCTTCGCGACCAAAAACCAATGGAAGTCGTTCTTCATTCTCCGTGGTCTGAAACAGAGAACAGCCGATCTAGAAATTGCTGGCATCAATATTGATGGCGTACGGCAGTCCGAGTTTCGGCAAGGAAAGAATTGTCGGCGACCTTACTGCCTCAATGAGCGATGAGGATGCCGTTGCCTCGCGTTCACCTAATGGTTCCAGTTTGACTGGCTGTCTCTTTCCCAAGAGTTCATTCAAAGCAGCTGCTATATCCGCGAAGTGCGGGATAAAACGACGGTAGACATTGCAAAGGCCGAGGAAGGATCGGAGTTCCGTTTGAGTCCGTGGGTGTTTAGCCTCCTTGAGGGACCGCACACGTACAGCGTCTATCGATAGCCGTCCCGTACGGATTATGTGGCCGAGATATTTCACGGTATCGGTAAAGAACTCGCACTTCTTCCACTTCAGCGTAATACCTGCATCTCGCAGGACTCGCTTCACTTCCCGAACGTGGGACAAGTGCTCTTCCAGGTTACTGGAGAACACAGTGATTTCATCCAGGTATGTGAGGCACGTTTTCCACTTAAAGCGGGCACGCAAGATATCAACTGCTCTTTGGAAAGTGGCGGGGGCGTTCGTGATCCCAAAGGGCATCCGGTTGAATCGGTACAGTCCTCGATGACATACAAACGCCGTCATATCACGGTCCTCTGCCCTTACTGGGACTTGCCAATATCCCCAGTTTGCGTCGAGGGTCTTCAACACCTTTGCGCTTCCTAGCTAATCGATACATTTGTCCATCCTCGGGATAGGATACACGTCTTTGACGGTAGCCACGTTAAGCTTGCGGTAATCGATACAAAAATTCCAAGATCCATGGCCTTTCGGAGTGAGTACCACGGGCGAGGCCCATGGCGACTGAGCCATTTCAATGACTCCGCCGCGGAGCATCTTCTCGACTTGAGTCTTCTCTTCTTCCCGAGCTGTCGGTCCTGCCCTGTAAAGGTTTTGCGATATTGGCCGAGTGTTCGACAGCAAATCTATCCAATTTTCGATGATTCCAATCTTCCCGGTCAAAGTGCAGAGACTTGAGCTCCTGGATGGGGTCCATATTCTAAGATCCAGGTGATTCTGGCCTTCCTTCCGACGGTGTTGGCGTTGCTTCTGTCGCCGAGTTCGGCACTTCTTTACCCGACGAGTTCGGTGCAGTGTCTTCCGACGAATTCTTCGGCACGGTTGCGGCTGATAGAAGCTCAGCGCACTTCCCCTCTCCCTCCTCAGCTTCGAGAATTCCGAGAACCTGGGCGGTAGAGACCTGTGTGGGTACAATAGCCACCGGATGTTGTAACATAGAACGAATGACCTGGTTCTTCATCAACCTTTGCTGAGAGGAGCTGAAAATAGCAACCAATACCCGGAAGGGCTATTCTGGCTCGACAAAGTACAATCCCATTCGCAAGGACTACGTTCTGCCTTTTGTAAAGGATAGGCAATAGTTGAACCGTTTGTGAGCCATGCTGTGCGGAGGTAACCTTAATCGAATCTGGGATTCCGGGGGAATGCAAATAAACCGAGCCACTCGGAGCTTCGTCGAAGAGCGGTGGGATTCCGACGGCGGTTGAGCCACCGGCAGTGGAACTTGCTTCTTGAAAGCCTGTCGTAAAGGTCGCCGAACGATTGGCACAGTTGCGCCGTCCTCCAGCTTGATGTTTATATTCCGTGGTCGAATTGCTTCGACAAAACGGTCCCAGAAATCACATCCGGGTATTACTGGCGCAGCTAGACGCTTGCAAACGAGGAAGTCCAGGCGGACAACGCAACAACCAAGTGTGACAATCAGGTCAATTACTCCCACGATGGAAAGTGGCCTATTGTTTGCATCCGGTATATCGGTTGGAGGAGCCGGGCGAATCTGAGACCATAGCTGCGGCGGAATAAGCGTTTGAACGAAAAAGTTTGGACCATCACCCGTATCAAGAAAGGATAACTGCCGAACCATATAATGGTCGGATACACCGAGGTCGGCAAAAACTTTGTAGTTTCGTTTCGCCTGACCAGGACTCTATCCGGGGCACGGAAGATGCGTGACCGTACCCATAGGCGACGGAGAACACCGAGGTATTCCGAGTCCCTGTCTGTCGTGGCCATCTTCCTCGTGAGGATCGTGACCGGAGAGCGAGGTTTTGCAGCCTCCGGCGCGCCCGAGCCCGACTTTGATTGCGCCGCTCCTTCAAAGGAAGCTCCCATGCTCAGTTTTTCTGAGCATCGCCGCCATTCAGCGGAACTATTTGGCCCGCCAGTGCGGCTGGCGCTTCCCCTTTAGGCGGCGAAGGTTCCTGTTTTCCAGGCAGAGTATCTGCCCTCACACAAAGGTACGACTTGTCGGGAACACTTTTCCGTTCGGCGGGCGTCAACGACCCATAATAGAGAACAATTTTTTCCATCTCTCTGAATGGTAACATACAGTTCTGTTCGTAACAAATATGGCATATGAGCTGACGAAGAGAATACGCATTGGGCGGCCTTCGCTCCTGTCTCGGGGGTAGGGACCCTTCCAACCGGGACCGAAGTTTCTATGTCCCCCAGAGTGCGGCACAGACAATGGCGGAACATGATACCGGCGTACAGAGCGGCGCCTAAATCTTCGGTAGTCGGTCCCATCGTAGATGGCAGGTCCGACGTTGCCAGCGATTGCTCACTATGCACTAAGTGCACGTTGTCGTAGTTGGCGTGGGCTAACACTTTCGACTGAGGCTGTGATGGATCCCTCTCTTCCAAATGGAAGAGTCGGCGTGAGCGAAACTTAATGCCGGTGCGTGCTCGGGACGCATCACCCTCAGCTTAGGCAAATTGAACCAGCTCCAGGTAGGAGACCTGGCGCTTATTCTCCCGATACCGGGCAACCAAAGTCCTAATCGAAGGAACCAAGCCATCTACAAACATGGTACATCGCTCGGCCGCAGAGTAGACGTTTCCGCAGCAGTGGAAGGCCTTATTCAGCCGTGTAGAATAAACGGTCTCCGTCTCTTCCTGTCCTTTCTTCGTGTCGCCCAATGCGATTATAACATCTTGAATTGCGTTTCCTGGCGCATAGGATCGCATAAGGTACTGCACAGCCTCTGGTCAGCAGTTTACTCCTCATTCAGAGGCACGAGACGATCCGCGGACCGAGTTGTACTGGTCCCCGGCCATACCTTTTAAAACGTAAGGCAGTGCAATGTAGGCTTGTGCCTCGGACATCCGGAGTATATCGGCTTCCCCCACATATCGGGCGAGAAAATCCAACACAAGGATTGGATCCTGCCCAGAGAACTTATTGGGCTTCAGTGTGAGCTCAAGTCGCTTGATGTGGTCTTTCAATCGTGTAGATCCGCGAGGGGTTCTCTCTCCACTGGAGTCTTCCAGCCGATAATATCGGTACGGCAACAATTTGCGATACAGTAGATTCGTCGGCTTTAATTCCTTGAGTCCAAAGTGCTTCCGTCCTTTCGTGCGGCTCCGGACAACGGCTTGCGTGGCCTCGGTGGCTCGAGAGCGGGTAGCACGAGAGCGTGGGGGCTCGTCCTCACATTCCGAGTAATCGGCAGACGAATCCCTGACTCGGGCATCAGACTCAGAGGATGAAGAAGAAGACGAATCAGGTTCCAACTTAACCTTTCTCTTCTTTCCCGCATGGTGGTCCTTGGAGCGGTCTGACTTCCGAGAACCTCAGGAAGCCGGTACGCAGGGCGCCACAGCATCGTCGATGATGGTGTGCTCGACCCTTTCAAGATGGGCCGCTAAGCGGTTTTAAACGATCAGTTGCCTGCTCAGGCAGGACAGCCGATACTTTTCGGTCCCCCATGATCTGGTTGATATCAGACCGTAAGAAACAGACGTCTTCCGAAACATCCGGAACATCGGCTTCGTATAGCCGTTGCCGAAGTTTCGTAATGTCGTGAATGAGAGCCACGCGAGAGTTCTACATCACGCACACTTTTGCCTCTTATTCACGGAGGGTATACTCGTCGGACCTCGACGACATGGCTCCAGCCGCTCGCGCGGGATTAGCCGGTCCTTGAGCCGGTGGGGCCCCATTGTTGGAACGGGGGCCCCGGGAAGCCTGTGATTGGGCGTTATCACCCGGGACGTTCAGTACATCCGTTGGTATTGGCGCTAGGCTCTGAGCCAGTCCAGATTATTCCGGTGGTCCGGCATTTGGGCCAGGTGCAGACCCCGCCTTCGAACGACCATTGTTACAGCGAGATGTCATAGTATGCCGAAGCAATCGGGCGAATTGAACGAACAATTACGGCTTCCATTAATGGTCTAAAGCGGATACTCCCTATGTAGAGGGATTCAAAAAGCAGTTTCCACTCCGACCAAAGATGGCAAGAGAGCCGATTCTAAATCGGGAGACCACTTGTGGGGCAAAGCCGGGAACGGAAAGAAAGAACACAAACTGCGCCAGCGGCTACGCGCACAATGTGTTCAGCCTTGCTCCCTATAGGGGCAGAGCAGTGGCAGAACCCTCCGATGAGGCGGAAACGTGCCGGGTGTAACTCCGGGTGGCCTCTTTCTGACTTACAGACGTAGGTTGGGGTTGGCAATCGGGGAGCCAAAAGGATGGAATCGACTGGGTGTGGCGTACCCTTTAACGGACAGGGCGAAGAAGTAGGTAGCAAAACGAGCCGCACTGCGGAGCACAGACTCGTGAGAGCGGGGAATTCCCGGGGCAAAAAGGGCAAACTTGTACAACAGGGCAAAGTGTAGCAAAGCCGTAAGACGGAAAACGGAAAAGATACACGAAAGAATGATAGATAAATGGCCGTAACGAGGGATCGGTGCTTCTCATTGACGGAGGTGGATAAATTGTCCGGATAAGCGGCGGTGCTCCCCGGGAATGGGGCGGAAGACCGTCCGCAAGCGGACCTCAAGCTAAAGCCATGGCCTCGTTGGGGGCTTACTTCCCGCACAGTGGCGGCAAGTGCCGCCACTTATATATGGCTAACAAATATCAACTAAAATATCTAAGTACCTGGCACGCCGGCCAACACTACCCACGTGTTCCACTGTGGCACTTTTGGAACGGCGCATCCGGTAGTCGGGCGCGGGGCACACACGTGTTACGCTAATCATACCCTTCGTAGGCGGATCCCTAATCCAGGCCAAATAGGCAAGTAGACTTCAAATAATTTGAAGTTCAGCCGAAAAATTACAACAGATATATGAGTGGCAACCTCCTCAGTCCCTGCCAAGGGCAATTGCTCTACAGTATTTGCACAACACCACATGCAGCTACATGTTCAGTGCCAACCCTACAGTCGTCCCCTTGAGACAGGGGATAGTTATTGCTCAAAAGCACCCCACAAAAAGTTAAATCACCAGAGCCACCCCTGCAGTCATCTCTTGAAGATCGGTATTAGGCAAAAGCACACGACATGGGGCTACATCATCAGTGCCACCCTCTACAGTCATCTCTTTGGGATAGGTTTTACTCAAGAGCATACCACATGAATATACAACATCAGTGCCAGTCCTACAGACATTTTTCTGAGATGGATATTACTCAAGAGCACCTCAAATGGTGCTACATCATTAGTGTCAGCTGTACAGTCATCTGTGTGAGTTATTGTTGCTCAAGAGCACAACACCTGGGGCTACATCGTTAGTGCAAGCCGTACAGTCATCTTTTCGAGATAGGAGATAGTTATTGCTCAATATCACACCACAGAATAGTCTGGTAACCATGTCCGCCTGTGCTGCGTAAGTCTTTCATTACTAGTTCTTATTTGTTTACAAATCATGAAACTGACATCGTCTTCGTCTTCCTCCTCAACGATGCACAAGATTATTGGGAGACTACCACGAATACTCCACGGTGTAAATGTGAATATTTCATGTGTCGAGCCGTCTAATACTCACCAATGTGGAAGTTGAAGCTGCACTTGGTGGAAAACTCTCCATTTTGCCCTAGCGCGTCAAACTAGACACGATGGAATAGTAACTAGTAGTTCCTGCGCCACAAAACTAGGCGAACCAAACAATTTATTCCAAAATTTTAATTACTACATCTTGGTAAATATCGAAAAAATTAAGAAAGCAAACCAAGCAAAAATCTGCCAGAACATAGCCAAAAACTAGCACGCGCAAGAGACAAACATTTAACACTAAAAGACCGCAAGCAACGGAAATGGTGGTCGAAAGCCTGACCCAAAAGTAGAGCTCGGGATTGTACACGGTAGACGTCCACTCGAGGAAGGATAACCGGACGTTTACGGCGATACCATTGACCCCATGGGTGCATACCCGCCCGATGGCGAAATGCCTCCGTACGGTACGTAAGTTTTCCCTATCTCAGCGGTGTGTGAGTATCCGAACGGTATATTCTGACCGTGCGGTGAATTCGCAACCAAGTGATTACGACCGTACGGGACAGACGGGGGCGCGTGCGAAACCCGAGTTGCAAATTGCGCTGCATACCGACGCTGAACTGGCACTAACCCCAACACTGCCGGGCGGATAGTTCCCGGGTTTTACTCGGAGCCCTGCTCATCTGAAGGCTTGTTCGCAATACTCTTGGCCTGACGGATTGCAACGCCAACCAGTTCGTGTTCGGTATCCTTTCCAGCGCTTGTCTGCGACTCCTGCACGAGCTGCAACAAAGCTGGTGCGTGTTACTCAGTCTGAGCGGCATCGCAATTACTGTTTCCGTTCAAAGTTCATCACCTTTTATACGGAACCGGAGTCGGGGACGCTCGCTCGAGAACCGACAACGGGAAGTCACGGCGGGATTGCGCTACCAATGTCAACCAATGCTGCACACTGTATTATAGTCGAACCAGTCAGTAAAAATATATACAAGATGGGTTGTTGGCCAGTGATGTGACAGTGCAGTTTGCACAGCCACGTGTATGGTTTGGAGGTGGTTGCCGGACGGACTGATGAGTAGCACAAATATAAGACGTGGAAAGGTTGGCTCTCTACCGGGCTGTGGCAGTGGAAGTGGATCAATCGCACAGTAGCAATATGGCACGAAGACCCGATCTTCATTTTTAGCTCAGATCTCGCCGCCGCCTTGCAGTAATCTCGAACTATCTTCTGCCGAACATATTCCTTCTTACTTTGGATTGCCCCCAGACCGCACCCTATGTTCCCTCCCGAATTTTGTAGGGCCACCGTACCCTTTGCACGAGCCTGTACGTGGGTGGCATTACCAACTGTCCATTGTTCTCTAAACCCGACCCGTGCACAAAGGGTGCGAGTCATCGTCCGCACGGAAAGATAAGTGAAGGTTTTATAGTTGAAAAAAACTCTACAAAGGACGCATCAGGCGCCCCTTTCGACGCCCAGTATCCGGTTTTGGTGGGCCGCCGCATATTTGGTACATTTGGTACATTTTCCATTTGTCGTGTTTTGTACATTTGTAACTTGTAAAGTTAGGGGCATTTGGTACATTTTCCATTTGTCGTGTTTTGTACATTTGTAAAGTTTGGTGCATTTGGTACATTTTCCATTTGTCGTGTTTTGTTACATTTGTAAAGTTTGGTGCATTTGGTACATTTGGTACATTTGCAATTTGTGATGTTTGGTACATTTATTAGATTTGCTATTTTTCGTGTTTGGTACATTATCAAGTTGTCAAGTTTGGTGGATTTGCTATTTGTCGTCTTTGGAGACGCTTCTAGTGTTGGGTTTCGTGTGGTTGCTGCGTTTTGGAGTCGTCTTTTTGCGCATTTGATGTAATAAAGTTTGTGTTCTCTAGTGCATCCGACGTTATTGTCCTGTCCTGCTGCATTTACTCTCTTATTCTTTGACTGAATTTTGGGGCTCTTTGGCCCCTAATCAACATCAATTAGGTCGGCCTAAGCCAGCCAGCCTGGATGCAGGTTGTATTTCTCTTGTAATTTGGAAGACGTGCATTCCTGCATTTACGGATTTTGTTCTCTGTAGTAAAAAAAGAAGGACGTTTTACGCAAGTGTTCCTGCGAAAACCATTGCTGCTAAGAATCACTAGTGACCTGAACCAAAGAATCAACCCTAAACTAGGAGTGCAACCCTAAACTAGGAGTGCAACGAAAAAATAGACATTCATTCATCCCCAACAACCCCCTAAAACCTCCAAACACAACAAATGAAAACCCCTAAACACAACAAATGAAAACCCCTAAACACAACACTGAAAGAACCCCTAAACCCCTAAACCCCTAAACCCCTAAAACCCCTAAACCCCTAAACCCTAAAACCTAAACCTACTCGCATAAGCCGAAAGCGTCAGATTCAAATTTACACCACGTTTTGGCATGATTTTTGGAAAAATCAAAAACGTGGCACGCGCACCACGCAGCGCGATGACTTGTTGCAAATTCATAACGGACAAGTTGTAACGGCTGACAGGCATCGTTGGAACGATGACGAGGATGATTAGTTGTCTAGTTACGTACAACGGTAAGTAGGTTACGCGATACACGTGCACTATACACGTACAGTATACACGTGCATATACACGTGCAATGTAGAAGAGTAGAGCAGTGCTAGGGTATTTGGAGGCTATATAAGGGGGCCCCGGACTCCCCTCCGGTCTCCTTCTCTCCTCCTCATCCCACCATCGGGCACTGAAGAGTCGTAAAGACGAAAGCGCTCTGCCAACCTTTCTCTCCCTCCCTTCCCCTCTCCCCTCCCCTCCCTTTCCCCCTCCCTTTCCGAAGACTCTCTAGTCTTTAAAGCCGTCTCTCTCCCCCCCCCCCTCCCTTTCATTCTGCGCGACGCTGCACACCCTCAACGCAGTTATTCAACCAAAAACCCCTAAAACCTTCGCGGGGTAGTTGCCGTCGCCGATCATATCTCTCTTCACCATGCCCTCGTCGTACTCGCCAGACGCCAGAGGAACAGGTCGAAGAAGTTGAAGCCATCGAACAAGTCGAAGAAACTCCACCCCGAGGCTGAACAGCCGGAGTATACCGACGATGAGCTCTTCGACCTTGTGAAGCCTCACTTGAATCAAGTCTTCGCTCCTTATCGCAAGAAGATTCAAGTGATGGATGAGAAGATCGCCCGCAGAAGCATCATCCTGGATGAGCTGATGAAGCATCAAGACAACCAGACGCTCCCCAAGTCTATTGTCGTGCCTCGTATGCCACAACTACCCAGCTCCCAGGTTGATGAATTCAGCTCCAAGTTCAAGGATCTAGCCGAGTCGTTCGCCACACAGACACTCGACCTCGTCGTCAAAGCCAGAGCACAGGACCTGAAGTCCATAGCAGGCGAGAGGAAAGATCTTTTTGCTGAAGCCGTTGAGAAGTTGGAGGAATCCCTCATGGAAGCGTACAATGTCGTTCATCAAATGACAAAGTCGCAGATGCCTCCACTTCTTGAACGTTATAAGGAACTTCTCTTGACATCACTTGAGAAAGCCCGGCTTCAGACCGAACTTAAGAGCTCCTTTGGTAATTTCGTGGATAATGAGAAGAAGAATGCCGGTCTCCTGAAGAGATCCGCTGCCGAGCCGATGAAGAGGAGGCCCGCAAGGGGTCGATCGGCTGCGGAAGGAGATCCAGGCGCTTAAGAAGGATATCAAATCCCTTAAGACTTCTTATATCCCCCCCAAGACCCCCAAACCCCAGGGTGGTAAGCCCAAACCTAAAGCTGGTAAGGGTAAGCAGGGGAAGCGAAGACCAAAGGAAAGCCGAAGCCAAAAAACGGGAAGCAAGGCGCCGCCGGACGGGGCGCCAAGCAAAATTAAACCGTTCACGGCCTAGGAAACCCCATTCCTTCAAGTCTCAAGAAATGAAGTACAACCCACCGTTGGAATCAACGACAAGGACGTACCATATGAAGTCAAGAAGGTACTGTCTGTCGGTGGTGGCTTCGTTCTTAGAACACCGCTGAAAGTTTGTCTTCAAGACACAGTGGATCAAGTGTTCAAGGCTTTAGGAAAGGGGCCAGGGAGAGTCGACATCCCAACCAACATACGTGTGAAAGGAAAGATTGAGAGACAAGTCACACGTATGGGGATTGAGCGACCTCCCTCCTTGCATCTCACATTGATGCGAGGAATCAAGTACATCAAGAAGATGGGTTGGGTCGTCAAAGCAGCAGATAAGAACCTCGGGCTCACGCTAATGAGTCGCGAGTTCTATGACGACTTGGTGCATAAGGAGATTCACGAGGGTGCATTCTCTGAGGTCAGTTCCTTCCCCCATGAAGGGCTCCTCAGTAACCTCAAGATGATCCTTGACATATGCTTCCAGAAGCCTCGGTACATCAAGAAAATGATGAAGTATGCCGAGAGCGCCAAGGAACCAGCCCCCTTCTATGTACTACCGAAGATCCACAAGCCGACGGTCAAGTCTAGACCGATCACCGCCTCACATTCATATATCACAGGTGGTCTGTCTAGACAATTGAGTGCCCTCCTCAACAAAGAGGTGCTCAAGATACCAGCCATTTCAGTGAATAGCTGGCAGACCGTACGGCAATTGGAACATATACGCCTACCCTCGGACTGTGTCTTCCTGACATATGACGTGGAAAGTGTTACCCCACAATCGACATCAAGGACGCCATTCGAGTGTTGGTCCGTGAACTACCCAAAGTGTTCATGGCTAACAATGGCTTTTGGTGTCGAGTGCTACAGTTCATCATGAATCACAACTATGTTTTTGATGGACATGGGGTACATAGGCAGGTAATTGGAACGGCGACAGGGACAGCAGTAGCCCCTGCCTTCGCTAACCTTTACTTGTTCTATAAGTTCCGAAGGATCTTCAAGGAATTTGTCAGAGGAGTTATCATAAATCGTCGTTACATTGATGATGGACTGGTAATTACTCGGGACAGGGAGACTGCTGACAACCTCATGCAAAGGCTGAACACTTGTTCTAACCTGCGTATGACTTGGGATATCAGTAACAAGAAGGCAGTCTACCTGGACCTGGAGATACACAAAGGACGGAGGTTCTTCTTCCACAACATTGTGGATATACGGGTGTACACCAAGCCCATCTCCAAGTTCCTGTATCTCCACGGCAAATCCAACCATCCCACGCATACGTTCACCGGTATAGTCAAAGGAGAAATGATTCGATATCTCCGCAACACCAGTGATGAACGTACGTGGAAGGCCAAGGTGGCTCGGCTATTCCGGATGCTGGCACAGCGAGGATACACTGGAAAGTATCTACGTGCCGCGCTGGACTATGTCAGCTACCGTGACAGGGCGAAATACCTCGAACGAGCCACTCCGAAGGACCCGCCTTTTGGAGATCTGGTGAAGTGTCGATTCCACCCACAACTGAAGGCTTATTGGCGCCAGCTGGAAAACTGGCTGGAATGCCAATTGCCACGTCATGGAATCCGAGGGAAATGGCCACGTGTCCTGCTGTACTTGCGGGGCGACAGTGTCAGCCGCCATGTCATCAGTGCCATACCATATTGTTATAAGTCTGCAGACTTAAAGCAAGGTGCGCACGGCCGCCCAGGAAAACGGATCGCTAAGAGGGCCAATACTCGCATAAGCCGAAAGCGTCAGATTCAAATTTACACCACGTTTTGGCATGATTTTTGGAAAAATCAAAAACGTGGCACGCGCACCACGCAGCGCGATGACTTGTTGCAAATTCATAACGGACAAGTTGTAACGGCTGACAGGCATCGTTGGAACGATGACGAGGATGATTAGTTGTCTAGTTACGTACAACGGTAAGTAGGTTACGCGATACACGTGCACTATACACGTACAGTATACACGTGCATATACACGTGCAATGTAGAAGAGTAGAGCAGTGCTAGGGTATTTGGAGGCTATATAAGGGGCCCCGACTCCCTCCGGTCTCCTTCTCTCCTCCTCATCCCACCATCGGCACTGAAGAGTCGTAAAGACGAAAGCGCTCTGCCAACCTTTCTCTCCCTCCCTTCCCCTCTCCCCTCCCCTCCCTTTCCCCCTCCCTTTCCGAAGACTCTCTAGTCTTTAAGCCGTCTCTCTCCCCCCCCCTCCCTTTCATTCTGCGCGACGCTGCACACCCTCAACGCAGTTATTCAACCAAAACCCCTAAACCTTCGCGGGGTAGTTGCCGTCGCCGATCATATCTCTCTTCACCATGCCTCGTCGTACTCGCCAGACGCCAGAGGAACAGGTCGAAGAAGTTGAAGCCATCGAACAAGTCGAAGAAACTCCACCCGAGGCTGAACAGCCGGAGTATACCGACGATGAGCTCTTCGACCTTGTGAAGCCTCACTTGAATCAAGTCTTCGCTCCTTATCGCAAGAAGATTCAAGTGATGGATGAGAAGATCGCCCGCAGAAGCATCATCCTGGATGAGCTGATGAAGCATCAAGACAACCAGACGCTCCCCAAGTCTATTGTCGTGCCTCGTATGCCACAACTACCCAGCTCCCAGGTTGATGAATTCAGCTCCAAGTTCAAGGATCTAGCCGAGTCGTTCGCCACACAGACACTCGACCTCGTCGTCAAAGCCAGAGCACAGGACCTGAAGTCCATAGCAGGCGAGAGGAAAGATCTTTTTGCTGAAGCCGTTGAGAAGTTGGAGGAATCCCTCATGGAAGCGTACAATGTCGTTCATCAAATGACAAAGTCGCAGATGCCTCCACTTCTTGAACGTTATAAGGAACTTCTCTTGACATCACTTGAGAAAGCCGGCTTCAGACCGAACTTAAGAGCTCCTTTGGTAATTTCGTGGATAATGAGAAGAAGAATGCCGGTCTCCTGAAGAGATCCGCTGCCGAGGCCGATGAAGAGGAGGCCCCGCAAGGGGTCGATCGGCTGCGGAAGGAGATCCAGGCGCTTAAGAAGGATATCAAATCCCTTAAGACTTCTTATATCCCCCCCAAGACCCCCAAACCCAGGGTGGTAAGCCCAAACCTAAAGCTGGTAAGGGTAAGCAGGGAAAGCGAAGACCAAAGGAAAGCCGAAGCCAAAAAACGGGAAGCAAGGCGCCGCCGGACGGGGCGCCAAGCAAAATTAAACCGTTCACGGCCTAGGAAACCCCATTCCTTCAAGTCTCAAGAAATGAAGTACAACCCACCGGTTGGAATCAACGACAAGGACGTACCATATGAAGTCAAGAAGGTACTGTCTGTCGGTGGTGGCTTCGTTCTTAGAACACCGCTGAAAGTTTGTCTTCAAG
>JARGSG010000061.1:0-125606 GCA_030374805.1 Gracilaria gracilis
TCTCCGTCATACAGCTCTCTCTCCGTCATACAGCTCTCTCGCCGTCATACAGCTCTCTCTTCCTACTTTCGCAGTGTGTGTGGTGGTACCTATGAATTTTGTGCTTCGTTAACACGGGTTCCTAACCGCAAGCCGTACATATTCTCTCATTTAATGGCGCTCTCGTCAATTTGAGCACAATGGATGGTGTGCAAATATGAACCAAGTCTGTTACATGTGCACGAATTCACGCCCATTTTTCAAATTCTGGAGCGCCGCCTACATACCGCCCTGTACTGCTAGACACAATCCTGTCAAACCTTTGCTATTAAAACCGCCTCGAAATCCTTCAGTGAGCGCAATGGAACACTCGCTTTCTCCGTCATACAGCTCTCTCTCCGTCATACAGCTCTCTCGCCGTCATACAGCTCTCTCTCTTCCTACTTTCGCAGTATGTGTGGTGGTACCTATGAATTTTGTGCTTCGTTAACACGGGTTCCTAACCGCAAGCCGTACATATTCTCTCATTTAATGGCGCTCTCGTCAATTTGAGCACAATGGATGGTGTGCAAATATGAACCAAGTCTGTTACATGTGCACGAATTCACGCCCATTTTTCAATTTCTGGAGCGCCGCCTACATACCGCTCTGTACTGCTACACACAATTCTGTCAAACCTTTGCTACCAACACCGCCTCGAAATCCTTCAGTGAGCGCAATGGACCACTCGATCTCTCCGTCTTACAGCTCTCTCTCCTCCCATTTTCGCTGTGTGTGTGGTGGTACCTATGAAATTTGTGTTTTGTTAACACGGATTCCTAACCGCAAGCCGTACATATTCTCTCATTTAATGGCGCTCTCGTCAATTTGAGCACAATGGATGGTGTGCAAATATGAACCAAGTCTGTTACATGTGCACGAATTCACGCCCATTTTTCAATTTTCGGAGCGCCGCCTACATACCGCTCTGTACTGCTACACACAATTCTGTCAAACCTTTGCTACCAACACCGCCTCGAAATCCTTCAGTGAGCGCAATGGACCACTCGATCTCTCCGTCTTACAGCTCTCTCTCCTCCCATTTTCGCTGTGTGTGTGGTGGTACCTATGAAATTTGTGTTTTGTTAACAAGGATTTCTAAACGCAAGCCGTACATATTCTCTCATTTAATGGCGCTCTGGTCAATTTGGGCACAATGGATGGTGTGCAAATATGAACCAAGTCTGTTACATGTGCACGAATTCACGCCCATTTTTCAATTTCTGGAGCGCCGCCTACATACCGCTCTGTACAGCTACACACAATTCTGTCAAACCTTTGCTACCAAAACCGCCTCGAAATTTTTCAGTGAGCGCAATAGACCACTCGCTCCCTCCGTCATACAGCTCTCTCTCCGTCATACAGCTCTCTCGCCGTCATACAGCTCTCTCTCCTCCTATTTTGGCTGTGTGTGTGGTTGTACCTATGAAATTTGTGTTTTGTTAACACGGATTCCTAACCGCAAGCCGTACATATTCTCTCATTTAATGGCGCTTTCATCAATTTGAGCACAATGGATGGTGTGCAAATATAAACAAAGTCTGTTATATGTGCACGAATTCACGCCCATTCTTCAATTTCTGCAGCGCCGCCTACATACCGCTCTGTACTGCTAGACACAATCCTGTCAAACCTTTGCTACCAAAACCGCCTCGAAATCCTTCAGTGAGCGCAAAAGAACACTCGCTCTCTCCGTTATACAGCTCTCTCTCCGTCATACAGCTCTCTCGCCGTCATACAGCTCTCTCTCTTCCTACTTTCGCAGTGTGTGTGGTGGTACCTATGAATTTTGTGCTTTGTTAACACGGGTTCCTAACCGCAAGCCGTAAATATTCTCCCATTTAATGGCGCTTTCATCAATTTGAGCACAATGGATGGTGTGCAAATATGAACCAAGTCTGTTACATGTGCACGAATTCACGCCCATTTTTCAATTTCTGAAGCGCCGCCTACATACCGCTCTGTACTGCTAAACACAATTCTGTCAAACCTTTGCTAACAACACCGCCTCGAAATCCTTCAGTGAGCGCAATGGACCACTCGCTCTCTCCGTCATAGAGCTTTCTCTCCTCCTCTATAAAGGAAGAGAGAGTGAAGTAGTAAGTGGAACGAATGATGTTTATGATCTGTTTACCTTCTCCTGCTTTTTTTCTACTTTTGTTTTATGCTCTGTCATGAAAACGGCTAGCATGGCGGATATTAGAAGCCTAGAAGCATTAATCAAAGATCAGGACAAGAAGATTGATAACATACTAAGGCAAATGAGGAGAATGCGACAGTTACTCGAAACGGTTTCACAACAGCGAGCAAAAGCTTGCGGTTTGCATTCGAAACTACTGGTGGCAAAAAAACTTTCTGAACACGGTGATGATGGTCAGCTAAATATTCGTCGACTTTGGGACGAAATTGGACTTCTCAAGTCTGATATTTCAGTCGAAACTGGTGATAAATCCCCATTCCTTGTTGAGAATGACAACGAACGGGCAGGGATTGCGTGGAATTTTTTTTCCACTACAGAACAAATTGCGACTCGCAATAATGAAGTGCACGTCGACGAAATCCAGCGCAGATTCAATCTTGCGGGAGAGCAGTGTGCGGAAATGCAGTCTACGAGAGAGCAGTCTACGAGAGAGCAGTCCACAAGAGAGCAGTCTACAAGAGAGCAGTCCACAAGAGAGTAGTCTACAAGAGAGCAGTCCACAAGAGAGCAGTCCACAAGAGAGCAGTCTGCAAGAGAGCAGTCTACAAGAGAGCAGTCTGCAAGAGAGCAGTCTGCAAGAGAGCAGTCTACACCGAGAGCCCGAGAGCAGTCTACAAGAGAGCAGTCTACAAGAGAGCGTCCTTGTGAGGCCAGTAAAAACCGCAGCCGAGCAAAATTTACACACGACGCAACAACCGGATGGTCAACGCGGCCCTCTAAAAGAATTCGTGAAACAGTAACTGTGAGAAGGGCCCCATTGCGAGACATCAGTGACAGGGGTGCGCAAACGGCTTCGTGAAGCAACAGATGCTGTACAGCGTCAGAGAGTTGGAACACCCCCGAGATGAATTGGTAGCGCGAGATGTTTGGCCTGCGGGGGTCGAACGGCGACGGCACGTAGACGAACGCCACTTGGTACACGTCTGCACAGAATTGCGGCCTTAACTTGGACAGATGCTGCAGCGGCACAGCACGAACGCCGGTGCTGAGGGGCAGCGAGGACCGCGAGGCGGCGGCCAGTTACAACTGGGTTTCACCCGTGGCGACGCGGGAAATGAGCGCTGTTTCGACGACGAGCGCGGGGAAGGCGCGCGTGGGGGAAGGGGATGGGTGGCATGAAGGCGGAGCGCGAAGATCGCGCACGTTGTCACACACGGAGCGCTGGCGGCGCATCACGGCGCTGCTGATGGTATCGAGTCAGCCGATACAGCTTGAGCGATACCTCTGACGCTCACTGACTAATCGGCCGATGCATATCGGACCCCACTCTTTCTTCTGGAGCATTCCGCTCTTGCTCAGTACTTAATAGGCGACTAGCGCCGCTCCCAAAATCAACTGCCTCGGGGTATCTGACACACACAACCACGCTTCATGCAATCCTCCTGCATTCCGCAGCCTACAGCATTTCAAGGGCAATTAGGATACCATCAGCTGCGGCTCTCGTGTGATGTCGCAAATTGCGACATCACACGAGAGTCGCAGCGCCGTGATGCGACGCGGGCGCCACGTGTGCGACACGCAACCTGACAAGTTCTCAGTGACAACCGCGCGCGCGTCGATCGGCGGCGACGCAGAGCTACTGTACCAACGGTAACTTTAGTGGCACACCGGCGACGTGCAGAGCGTAACGGCGCACGTGGTCGCCTTCGTGCTTGAGCTGCACGCCACGCTGTACGGCGAGCGCAATGACGACGCGTAGGCCAAAGTTCTCGGCGCGAACGAGGTGCAGGCGCTGCGCGCTGCGCGACGCGCCGGGCTACTGCCTGCAGGCCGTGGAGCACTACGTGGCGGAGAGCGACATGCGGCGGCATGGTGACGGCGGCAGCGGCACGACGGCGCCGGCACGACGGCGCCGTTCATCAGCGTGAACGAGCAGCGGCGGTGGCTGTGGCAGCTGTCGCCAACTGCAGGAGCTGGCAACGCAGCCGCTGCCAGCAGCTGTCGCTGGCACTGTCGCCGCTGGCCTGGTGCAGGTACCGGGGTGTGCGTCGCCACTCTGGCGCTGGAGAAGTGCAGGCACACCCGTTCTGCTCGCATCCGATTGGCGAGGCCGGCCGACGTGCGCGCCGTCGTAGCCGACGTGGGGGGCAGCCGTGCGCCGGAGATTGGAGGCGTGTCGCGCTGGCGTGCATCCTCTGCAGCGCACCGCACGGCTGTGGCTGCGCGACGGCGTCCGCTACGCGACGGTGGCCGCCGGCGTGTTGCGCACGCAGATGTTGCGCACGCAGGCACGAAGACGTGAACTAACCAGGGCCGTATTTATGACTGACCGACTTCCCTACAATTATGAATGACTTTGACTGACTGACTCGTCCTCTTTATATCTAGTCAGTCATTCTAGTCATTGCACGCGATGACTGACTATATACACAGATATGAAACAAAAACGCGCCGTGACACTATCCGAAGCATACCACAATCGACGGCAAGAAGTCAGTACTAGTCAATATTCTGCTTAAAAGTTTAGATGTCTTTCTAGCAAAGCTGTCGACGACGGCGGCAAGAAAAAAAGGTACATTCCTTGCGAAATCAAAGGCACCGTTTGATCAGGCATCTTTCCTGGCTTCATTCCTACCATTTTTTTGTCTCACCGATCGTTTCAATGACCAAACGAGAGGCCTCATCACTTCCCTAACTCTTTGGAGAAACGCCAAGCATCAGGCAGACAACAGCGTTGAAGAAAATACTGCAAACTCCACCCAGTGTCCCAGAGAAAGCACTATTGCGAAAAAGCTTGTCCGTGAGCAAACCAACAAGGCATTGTTTTGCATCCCACTGCCTCTGCCTTTTCGTCAAACTGTTCTCAAAGTTGCTCGAGATATATCCAAGAAGAGATGATGCTCCCAATGGTGCCAAATGCGCTACAGTTCTTGTGATATACTTGATGACTAGATCATGACTAAATCTGACTGACTGCCGTAATAAACTAATGACTAGTGACTTTAAGGTACCCCCATTTAGTCAGTCAGAAATACGCCCCTGTTGCATATCCAGGTCACACACGCTTCGAGTCCGTAAATTCCGCTTCCCATGGTTGGAGGTATCTATACAAGTTTGGGATTGATTGTTCATCATTTCCCATTCCCGCCCGAAAATGAGTGATTCCTCCAGCATCTGTTTGCCTCGAATACCTTAGATACGACTGGAGGATGAGAACTTGACCCATTGATAACATACCAATTCCACCAAGTTCCTTCGGGCAGTAGAACATGACAGGTGGAAACCGGGAGGGCATTTTAGAATTCAGTCCAATCTTGATTCGGGTTTGGACACGGCTCTCTGCTTTTAGCAGAGCGTCTAATAGCTCTTGAGTGCTAGTGACCGCTTCTATTTAATAAGTCATAAGCCCAACCAGGGCCTGGTTCCATCGATTTGCGACCTTTGTAAAAGTGGTAGACCCAGAAGACATCAAGATCTGCCTCACGCGATTCTCAAAGGCCTTTATACCTTCCTTGGTAACACGCAATTGAGCAGCTGCTGTCCTCTCTGTCGTAGTATCATTCTGTGATGTCCATAATCCAACTTCTTTAATTGGAGGTACACCCGACTCAAGTCCGTTCTCACGAAGTCAAGGCAGAACTCTCACTTCAAACCCAACCATGTCAAAGAGAAGGTTCGGGTTGTCCTTAGAATACACAGACACAAAAGTTGCCGAATCGTCCCAGTTCGACGTCGTGACTGAGCGAGGAACACGATTCTTAATGTCCCAGAATAGAGCTCTTCCAAGGTTTACATCATGCTTCATCAGTCGCATTCTCGCTTGTCGTGGCCAACACTTCTTATTCGGATATCCTACTATATTTTCATTGTTCGGCTCAGGATGCTCCGTCAAATATCCCTGCACTAATTCCTTGGACTCTTCCATGTCAAATCCCAGAACCATGTAACCCTTGTCTACATAACGACAGTACATGCGAATGGGATGAGCAATCTCCGTGCCATTACTTTCAAAGCCTAACCATTCATTGGGCATGGTGGGCGGTCCAGCAAGCCAAGCTCCGTTGATCGTTGAAGTCCAAGAACGAGAAGATCCAACATCAGGCCATGATATTGCATAATAAACGAAGAAAACTGCAAACCACGGATCAAACCATACGAATTCGTGTGAGACATATCCTTGAACGAAATATTCACATTGTTCTTTGCAGTGATGTAGCCGGCTAAGTTGTGATCCATAACAAGACGAAGCATCCTATTCAGAAGCAAGTGATCTATCTTATCAGACGTTTGATCAAACCTGGATTGCAGATGGACAACAGTTTCTCCATGTTTCGTTTCCCAAATTTCATGAAGATTGTTTATGCCAGAAGCCCATTTGTAAACGAGAAGTGGCGGGGGTTCCGAGTCAGCTGGTTTGACCCAATTTGGGAGCAGCCGGCGTTTATCAGCTTCGTACCACAGGTATTGATCCGTATAGCAGTCAGTTATCTTCTCGATAGGGTCCACGTAGTGAACAGGAATTATGTGGTCATAGTTGTTAATGAAATCCATTTTCGTCTCTTTGAATGCACGCTGAGTTAGTAGATGTCATTTAATGCGGCTCAGCGTCTCATGAGGATTATCATAGGCAAGCTCTATGACGCCAAGTTCTTCTCGCTGAGAAGCATCTAGACGGCTCTGGGTGGCGTATTGCTCTTTCAGTTGTTCCAAAGCCAGAATCAGTAGCTTTGTGTCATGCTTGTAGGATAACGGAGGGAACGGAATTGGAGCAAAGCGACGACTTTCAAGCCAGTGAACCATTGCACGATGCATCTTAGCGCCTTCTTCGATCGAAATATACGGCCCGTCCTTCAGATAATTCTGTTGGCGTTCTTGCTCGGCCTTTAACCATAACCGTGCCATTCGACCCTGATTCTTTTTAACGATTGTCTTATCTACTGTCGCTCCCCTAAAAATCCGTTCTCTATTGAAGTGAGCAACATTAGTCCACCAATCAGCTCTGGATTTAACATGTCGCATGATTAAATTCTCTACAGGTTTCGGAAGTCCTGGAACTTTCCATGGCGTGTTGCTCTTCCAGCATCTCCAAGCCTCCGATAGGTGTTGAACAATGGTTTTTGTCTTTGTATTTCGAATCCCCGGGGCCATCATATCTAGAATATCGTTCATAACCTGAGCACGTAGTTCTAGATCAAAATGAGATTCAACACGTTGTTTTGTAACTGTCTTCGCAACCCCACGGGTGTTTCTGCCTTCAAACTGCGGCGCGAGAAGACTTCCGAGCCATCTCTGCAGCAAAGGAATAATTCCTCGCATGAAGAACAGCCATATATACGCCAGGAAGGAGCCCAAACCCCAGAGCCAGTTCCCTTCCCAGCAGGATCTGCATTGAAGCGTTGGTATATCGCATGTTTTATGTCCTTGCACCTCCGTATTTGCTTCATGAGCTTGTACTTATATGTACACATTCCGGTGAGCTGCCCAACATGATTGAATGTGTATTGCAAACCATCGGCTTGTTGGAAAGCATGCGCGTTCCCTAATCTATACTGAACATGAGAATCAACAACGAGTTTCGTGAGTGGTAAGATTTCGCGAACAAGATGGAAACTGCTACCCAACCTCGACTTGTTACGCTCCTTGGTAGTAACCGTCTTGATTGGTTTCAAGTTAAAGTTATAGTCGAGATGAAGATAAGATAGACCCTTGCGAGATTTGAGAAGATTCAACATATTATGTGCTTGTGTACATAGCTGAAGTCCAGTTGGTCTACTTGAACTTTGAACAGTTTGGTAACTCTGATTAATATACGTCTCCCTACTCTACATTTGGTGTTTTGAAGAACAGGTTGCCAGAACTAAAATGTAATGCGATGCTTCTGTTCGCAAGTATTGTTCAGTCGCCATCAGAGGCGCATGCTTTTCTGATAAGCTGGGAACGGACTAGTTATTCAACTTTCACTATATATAATATTGGTTTTGTTCGAAACCATCAAATCAGATGATGTTGTCTGAGAGTTTGAGAAGAGGCTGGAGCTACTTTTTTATTACATTGTATTATGTGAATATTCTCTCAAAGTTGTTTCAGGCTACCATTAGAGCAGATGATGCGGAAGTGCGATTCTAATTTTTGCGGTACAAAGTAACTTTACGTGGGTGTTGAAGGGACGACAGGAAGGGATGGGAACGGTTTACGTTCGTGCACCACTGGTGTAATGAAGAGATGGTTGGATGAAGTATAGCTAGCTACGTGTAGCTAATTATTACCGATGTGGATGGCGTGGACGACGGCCGTGAGGAGGGCGGAGAAAATAAAGTGTGCACATGTTCATTAGGTCTCTAAACCAAATAGACACTAAATTGTCAAAGAATCTGTAGTTGCGCAATTGATCACCGATTCCCAAGAAAACTTACGTCTCACAGTGCGATTTAATCTAATCCATTTCATTCAGTTATATCTGAAGAAAGTCCAATGTTAAAGAAAACACATTCAATGTGTACAAAATCTTTTCGTCCAATCAACATCTGCTACGTTGTCAAACTATACGACATATTGTTGAAATAATAACAACGGCAACAAGCTTACACAAGGGCACTGAAAGCCCCCTTTTTCGCTGTTCCCGCCGCCGCATCCTTGAACATTCGCCGTCACACCCTCGAACAGTCGCCGCCACACCCTTGAACAGTCGCCGCCGCTGTCACATACCTCTGTCGTGGCCATTTTCACTCAAGCAGTTAAGAGTCCCCATACCCGCGTCACCATTCCCTCGTACATGGTGCCCTATCGCCGTCCGTCGCCACCACGCACGCCCTACAAGATGCACATCTTGCTAGCCAGCACCAAGCTGCCGTTCCAGCGTTGCTCTCTAGAAGCCTCCGTCGCCACCCCCGCCGCCGTTCTCTTTGGTCGCCACACGCGCCGTCCTTGCTACCTCACACTGCACTTTGTGCCCAAGCACGCTTAACCACGAGCAAAGGCGGCCCGCGCTCGCCTTTTTGACCTTAACGTCTGCCGCTCGTCATCTACAACGCTGCCGGTCCAGTAGCCTGGTGCGTAGGGCAGTTGAAAAGCACACCAGGGCAGGCCTTGCAGCTTACCTCCCGCTTACCTTTCCGATCACGCAGCTTCTGCATAAGAATTCTGCTGCACTCGCTCTTGTGCCAGTACGCGTATTCTCCGTGCACCGCCTCTGCATTAACCACGGGCCCCGCCACGCTTCTCTCCCGCCGACAAACCCGTACATGCCCCGCGGCCTACCGCAAAACAGAGAACTGTGGTTCTACCGCCAAGCGCTGCCAACTACAGCCTGGACACCGCCGCTGCCGCTCGCTTCAGTCTGACCCCGTGCCGCCGTCGCCATCTTGCACTGCAATAGGTTCGCGCGTGGGTCATGGCACTGAAAAGTGCGGCGCGCGCTCGGTTTAAAGCCGCGCTGGGCTGCTCCATAGCTGCAGTGCCACCGAGCACATAGCCGACGGTGCTGTGAGAGGACACATGATGAGATGGCAGTATGGTCCCGCGGCTTTCGCTGCCTAACATGCGGTTCTTTTTTCTGCCTTTTGAGACCATTGTGCTTGCGTTACCGCGAGCTGGCTCCCCAAATCTTTGCCACTGCCACTGCCGAAAGCGCGCTGCGTTGGAAGCTGGCTTCCACCATCCTGCGCTGCCGGCGCTGCAGGCAACGCGCTCCTCCTGCGTGCAGCTTGCCGTCTTGTGCGAGTCTTCCACACCCCCCGAACTCGATTTAATTGCAACTATTCCGTCCGACGTTGCAGACAGCGTTCGCCCTGTTTTCTATTCGTCTCACCGATGAAGGCGTGTCGCTGACCGCCCTGTATATCGCCTACCTCATAGGTATCTCCCATGCATTGTTTTAAGCTTTGATTTCCTGTGTTTGTATCTACTGCTGTCTGGAACCAGCTTCCGCAACTTCTCTACTGGTCGGCCTTCCGTGCCGTCGTAAGGCCTTCTGTTTTCGTGGTGTACTGCGCTGGCTCACGCTGCATATGTAGTCATCATTGCAGGTCTTTGAAATATCATTCTGGAGTTTTTCTATACCTGTTCAAGGGCTTGCTGTGAGCTCTTTTGGTGGCATTGGGTTGGACTTAAGTACTCTTCGTTTTGTATTACCTTGGCTTATTGGGACAGTTCTGTTGCATGCATGGTACTCGGGCGTTTGAGGAAACACTTGGAGAGTGCAGCAAAGGCTTTGCGATGGTAGATACCTTCTTTCGTGGAGCTCTCTCTGGCACCCTGGAATCTTCTCATGCTAATTTAATTACCATTTCAGACGGTTCTCTCGCTGTCACAGGCTCATCCATCGCTTGCTGTCTCTGCGAGTAGGGCTGGGTCGCCGCCGCCAAGACCTTAGAAGAACTTGCGCATCTCGGCTGTAGGACTGCTGAGGAGGGTTTTGTCTGTGGCTGGGAGAAGGCGAAGGATGGAGAGCAATGGGGACTCATGCAGGAACAGCTGGCCAATTGAGAAGAAACTTATGAAATTCCAAGGCTACTGGGAGAGGGCGTGCAACGAACAAACAGATGTATGCTCAAGAGACCCTCCGAAGCACACTTTATTCATCTTCAAGAAAAACGGCCCAGTTCTTTCTAGAGATCATCTGGATCATGGTCGGGGAAGTCGGTGTGTAGTGGGGCCAGAGAGCGAAAATCTACATCGAGACGGCGTTTCTTACGATCGCGATACAACTTCTGTGTGGACCGGCGTTTATCCACGATGTTCGATCCAATTGAATAAAGCCTTGTCTTATAATTCCGGTAGAACTCGCCATCTTCTGCACGAAATGGATGCCATTTTGCATGCATGTTGGTCAGGGCTACAGAAAATTTAAAAAAAGTAGTCATAGTTGTCTTCCTTCCACCGATATTTACACGACACAACGGACCAAAGAGAACAACACCGTCCGAAATAGTTCTCCGCTATGATGCAATCACTCGACACATCGTGGTTGTCACTGCGCTCCTGCGACGTCAGTACACTGTTTCGGGGCTGCTTCTTGAGATGAATTGCACGAAGCATTTCAAGAGCTCCCTGGTACCCTTTGTTCAAAACCACGGCCCAGCTGTCAGGATGTTTTTCGTGGTGCCTTCTTTCGTCTACAATATTCTTCTCATCATTGGTTTTTCTTAGTTTGTACATGTGAAAGTCAAGGTTCCGTACTAACAAATCAATGTCCGCAATTGAGCCTGGCATATGTGCAGTACAGTCTACAGCAAAAACATTTGGCAAGACATTCACTTCTACCTTGTATCCGTAAAGTTTATGCTTCCCACTGTAGTAAAGCTTCGCGTCCTGCAGATTTCCAGATGGCGGGTTCGTCTGCTGAAACGTTACATCAATAGCATAGAAAGGGTAAGTAAAATTTTTGAACTGCTTCCCCTTTTCATTGAGAAACTCAATTGTATACTTCTCTGTCAAATCTCCCACAAATCGCTCATATGCATATGTAAATATCTCTTTTAGGAACGAAACCACCATTTTTTCGAAAGTGGGCCCTTTTATTCCGAACATTGTCTTTATGTAGTCTCACTGGCCAGCATGTTTCAGTACAGGCAAAATCATAAATAACATATCTTTAGCTCCATATTTGCATGGTTTACCACGTCCAACGTTCCAATGTGTGTTGATATGTCCTTCAAGTAAGCCAAAAAGTTTTTTGAGCTTGACACTTGTGAAATTCGTTATGCTTATTATGTTCTGGTTGGCACCGTTTTTGTAAAAGGAGTTGAACAACAAAGATGGCGAATCATCATCTACATTGGTATCTTCGTTCGTCACGGTATGTTTCGTAATTTTTGCTGTACGTTGAGCTGCTGCATGTCAGCCAGCATGCGGAGGGCTGTAGTTTCATCTTCTGACAAGGCTATGTATACTTGCAGTAAAACTAGGCTCTCAATGAGGGGTACTATAATCTCTAAGAAAGATTGGGTGTCTTCCAAGAATGTTGAGTGTTTTCCTGGGATCTTTGCTTAATCTAATTTTAAATAATTATATTTGTAGTTTATGTAAAACTATTGGGTAGTTTCTCGGAGACCTTGTTCTCTTGTTAAACACTACCCTTGTTTCGGATACTGTCAAACAACTAGCGGTTATTCAAATAACTGAGAGAAAGCTCTATTGGAGGCCGATTCGTTGGCGATGCGCGCTCAGCGCCTCTGCCGCTGCCACCATCACGTGCCCGTACATACGGTACGCGCATTCGCCACGCGTCGCAATGCTGCCCCACGCCCCCCATCGCGCGCATTGACCGGCTGTGGCGAACGGCGCCATGCGCATCTTTTGCAACGATGGATATGTCTCCATATGTCATGCGCAAATAACAGATCGTCCACCAGCGGCAACCGTATGGCCTGCGCGTAGAACTCGTCCAGAATGCCCACCAGATACACGAAGCGCACACAATCGGCATGTTCGGAGTGCGCGGCCGCGCTAAGCGGCGACGGAGATGGCGGCGGGCGCTGCGCCGGCGCCGTGGTGCTGCAAGCGAGGAAGGCGCTTCGAAGCGCGACGCGCAGCGCGTGGCCACAGCGCGCGTCCGACAAGTGCACAACCACCGCGTTGAGCACATGCAGCAAGCCATGCGTCGCCGCAAGTTAGCATTGCGCGCAGTCCTCAGCGCCGCGCCCTCGCTCTCCTATGTACACCATCCGAGTCCCGTCGCCTTCATCTCTCTCACCTTCTCCTCTCCCAATTTACTGCCGCACATTCCTCAACCACCACGATCCCTCTCCGCCCCAGACCAATTGAGTGCTCGGTATCTAGCGCTCTCCCACTTGCCTGTCACCTACGCTTAAGCAGAAGCAAAGACAACAAATGGCAACTAGTGAGCATGGTACGTCTGACGCCAATTTAGCACAAAGCATGGAAGCAGTAGAGATTGACGATCCTGATGAGGGAGAACTAAAACGTTTAGATGGGCAAGCTAGATGCCAATCACGGACCCTGTGAGGGATTTCTTCGAATGCAATCAAGTCTTCTGTCACCGATTGAACCAAGTCTTTCGTACTGCAAGGAGCATTCTCCTGGATTATCTCACGAAGGGGTTGAAGATTCGTGCGATCTATATTTGCATTCTTTGCAACTCTGCATTCCGTATCGAGAGTCTCATGGAATGGAGTTACAAGAAAGTAACTCTAAAAGAACCAGGAGAACGCGTAGCTGCCTGCTACGCGCTGACCCGTCACACTAATGTGAGCCAGCGAGGGCTGTCAGTTCGAAATCGCCATCTCCGCTCAAACGCTCGTCTCTCCACGCGAGCGGCTTGGCGCTGCTCAAAAGCAGCCGAGCGTCGCACGCTCTGTGCACGACACAGCCTGACCGCAGAGGACCCCCACCACGCGTGCGCGGGGACTGACGGCTTCCGTAGACACGTCTCGAGCCGGGGCAATTCCTAGTGCTTGAACGCGACCACATGGCTTTCGTACGTTAGTCAGTGCACGAGAAAGCCAATGCCACATGCCAACGTCTCTTGTACGAATCCGCTCAGACTGTCGTTAAAACGTCGACGTCTGGACTGCAAGCCAAATTGCAAACTGAACGATCACATGCGTAGTAGAGTTTAGGGTAGGAACAAAAACAGAAGTACGGTTGAACATCAATGCTGCTCAAGTCGTTGGAGCTATTGTGTTGCAAATAAAATGGTCCTTGGCATCAAAATCTTTCTTCACTACAACCAAAAACCCACTTGCAAGAGAAACCATTTTGTCTCCTTTTCGTAGAACTCTCTACATCGTTTCTGCAATGGGAATACATATGGCGGATAATTTAAAAAGCACGTTAGATGAGAAGAAGAAACGCATGGTGCCGGATGCTGAAGCCATAAGCTGGGAAACGGAATACGTTCTCTACCGAGCAATGTTAACTTCATCTTTAGTTGGGACTGGGGAATACCGCCAAAATCCTGTTACTGCCGGGATTGTGTTTGCTACATGGCTACATGACAAGCAATTGGGACGTGATTCGGAAAGGTATGCAAGGTCCGTGAAGGACTTGATGAACTTCGTTGAAGATGTACAGCTAAGCTGTGGGTTCCAAAATGAGGACGCATTCAAAGGGCTTATTCTGTTTCGCTGCGTGATTCGGAATGAGTCCATTTTCTGGCTAGAATCGCAGAACAGAAAGTTTGGGCTGGATACTAAAAGGCAATATCTCCATCTCATCAATCTATGGAAGCGAAGGGATTCACAAAGTGCAACTCACAACAACTTTTATAAGAGCATATTTCTCGAACACTTAAGATATACCTTACTATCCAGAAAGCCTTTTACAGCACTTTCTCAAGTTGAAGCGCTTACCCGAAGGGGTTGCAAATCTCGTTTCGTTCCAACGCAGGCGCAATGGGATAAGGAGAACAAATTGTAGAATAAAGCAAAGCACAAGCGTGCCCTGTCATCCGTACTCCGGCTTAGGTGTACAAATGTCAACGCTGCTTGCTTGCATCGAGTACGTTTGTCACCATGCGCGTCGGCTTGTTGTTTCTGCTAGTCGTGGCGCTTGTACACGCGCGGACGCCGAGCGTAAGGGCATCAATCGAAACTTCGATGAACCCATCAGAATCGAATACTCCGAGCGCGAGCCGAGGTCCGATTGCCAGCCTATCGGGTACAACGGTTCTGTTGATATCCTCCGCTCCGAACCCCTCGCCGTTTCCGAATGAGCCAGATTTGGTTGCGCCTTCGCATGTAATGGAAATGATATCAGAAGCGCCGAGTGCGACTTTGTTATTCTCAGAGACACCATTTGTGTTGTCGGGAATCCCGACCGACTCGGTGGGTATGAGCACTCTTATGCCGAGTGCGAGTACACTCGTATCACCGAGAGCGTCGGCTACAGCTGTTACATTGATTTCATCCAGTCCGGCATCTTCACCTTTGGTGAGTAGGAAAGACGAGACAATGACTGAACCGTCAAATGGACAGAATGCAATGGATACAATATCACAAGAAGCAAGCTATGCCACAGCGACACTGTTGTGTTTTCGGTGAGTCCGGTGGATGACACGGATGTGCCTTCTTCTATTCCGAGTGTGGACATTTCTATGAGTGGGACAATGAACATTACGGATACTGCGTTGAGTGTCTCTGCGACGCCCTTCGCAAGTAAAAGTGATTTGGTGACGCCGTCAGATGTGGTGAAAGCGAGTCCAGATGAACCGAGCACAACTGGGCTCTTGTCTGAGATGCCGTCTACATCGTTAACAAGGCCATCGGAATCGTTGGATATGGATATGAGCGCACTTACCCCGATTGCAAGCCAACTCCCAATCGCTGTTGCACCATAATAAGTGGCTCCGACAGCATCCTCTCTCCCTACTGCGTCGCTGTCACCGTCAGTGAGCAAGAGGGATTTGGTGGTGCATTCTGATGTAATGGAAATGATGTCGGAAGCACCGGGCACAACTGTGTTAATCTCTGAATCTCCTTCAGCATCACCACCAAACCGCATGGACTCATTGGAAACCGACAGTGCTGAACCAATTGCCATTGAACTGCCAATTCCCGTCGCATGGGAACAATGGTTCCCTCCGCATCCCCTATACGCATATCGTATTCCCAAACTACAAAAAAAACGATTCAACTTCAAATCTTAAACAGTTAACAGCAACTGGTAACTTTCACTCTCTGACTCATATGCATTCATATGCAGATTGACGTGTTCTTGTATTTAAACATATCCATACTGCAGATGCGTTTCTTAGAGCGAATGCATTGTGAGACGTTGGAAAACTTGGCGGTAAGCCTTGTCCTCCTTAGCTTGGCGTTGATGTAGAGAGTAGAGAGCAAAAAGTGCTCTCGTAAACACTAAAAGTAGTTGAATAAACCGGTGCCACCTAATTTACATTATCACTGACAGCTTTTTGGACAATTTGACTTCATTTCTAGTGAATAATTAGAGAGGCACAACCAACGGACGAACATTGTCTTTCAAGTAATGGAAAAGAATCAAGGTTGCGATTCTTCGCCTCTGACTTCACATCCTGACACAGGAGCATTGTTTCAATACTTGTGTAGCTCATATTGTACGGAGGTCGAAGGGTAAGAGGGCTGACCTTTTCCTCAAGGTTTGCATTTTCGAATACCAAAAGGTGGTGGCCTAGATGCCATCAGGATCTACCAACGGTATCTATAGATGGGAAAACGGGATGAGATGCATCATCTGCGAAACCAAACTCCTTCCTAATTCACTGCGCAGAAAATATTGAATTTGCACGGATGCTAGTTCTATTAGGAATCGTCGATTCACCTGCCTCTGTAGGTCATGCTGCAATAAGACAAGACAACACGTTGGAAGCCGTTCCGAATAAATCTGGTGAACATGCTAGGCTTTGTGCTCCACAACTTCACTGCGTCTCCCTCGACGCTTACATTTCGTCCACTTCGTTCTGCTTGCCGCAAGATCTTTGGGAAGTGGATCACTTTGCGAAATATTTTGCAATCCAAAACCAGTTTGTGTACAATAGGTCTCCAATGTTGTTAAGCAACACTTGGGTAGTTTGTTCATTTTTGCGAGAAGAGGACGCAAGTTTGCAATTGTGTAGAAAATACGTAGCAAGCCAGTAACTGTGCACAAAAGAAGATGAATACAACAAAGACAAAGCATTTGCAGAAATGACCAACGAAGAATGGTAGAGGGTAGTAAATGCGTATGACAGAATAGCAAAGAGAACTCGTGATCTTACACTCGGTCGGTGGAAAACTGAGTCCCAAAAGCCGCCTTTTCGGTTGGGGTAAATTGTTTGCAGACATGTAATGCGCAAAGACCGAGTCGTAACCTATGAAGTACAATCATTTGCAATTTATTTCTCAGAGGTGTGCATTTACAGTATCTGTAACAATTGAATTGAAATGTCAACGTGGAAGGGTTGACATCAACACTAATTGCAACCATTGTTGTTAAAGTCAACAACTACAAGTCCATCTAGTTTATTGATAGAAAAGTATATGTATTTCCTAAGTCCCGCAATAACTACGTTATCTCCGCATAACAGCGTGAAAGCTCTAATGGCCAGCACTTTTTGGAAATCGTGTTCAGAACCAAACTCCGTCTGTCTCAAGGCGACCATTATATTCACGCATTCAGCCGTTTCACAAGGACTACCTACAAGTTTCAGAGACCTATAAAGTATACTACGAGGTCTGAAGAAATCGCAACGGACGAGCAATCTGCTTTGTACACGGCGGACCTGGGGGCGGCACCGTTTCTGCACACCGTGGTATTTTTTTTCCAAGAGGTAAGCATTGTGCTATATTCAATCTGTATCAGTTTTCCTTCTCTGCGTTTCTTAAGTTATGTGTCCTTATGAAGTACAATAAATCTGGTTCTAAGCCTCCCCGTGAATTTTAGCATACATAATTTGTCCTGTTTGGTCAAAGAGGATGTGAAAAGTGACAACCACTCGCCTGTGCTGAAGAAAATACGACATGAGATCTTGTTGAAGACATGGAGCGTATGCGAGAGGCAGCTGTAATTGAAAGCTGGATACTGTTTGGTGGGAGCTGGGTATCAACGTTATCGATTGCATACGCACAAGAGCATGCTCATCGTGTGGTAGGCACGATTGTTTGAGGTATTAGCTTGTCACGCAAACAGGAATTAGACTGGTTGTGGGCCAAAAGGCCAATAAAAGCCTTTTTGTGTGGTCTGCCAAAAGAAATGACAGATTCGGAAGATATCATCATCAAAGCTTTCCATAGCCTTTTAAGGCAGTAGGAAAACAAGGAGGGACGACGTGTAACGGCAAACGCATGGAGCAACTGGGAGCGCAGTGTTTGTAGTTTTGCAGAAAACAGACGGTGCAGCTGAAGTGGACAATGACTGTTAGCGATGTCGAAAACGTTGTGTTTGCCAGTGTTGAAGCTCATTACTTTGTCAACAAAGGCTTTCTATTGGAAGATGGTTACTTGGTGAAAGAGAAGCAGATGCAGAAGATGAGGTATATCAAGACAAGCATAGTTGAAGGACGATAGGATTCTGGCTGTGGCCGAAAAATCGCATATGATGTGGCTCGCATGTACGATCCGCGATGTGTTGAAGATGTTATTGCAGATAAGCAACTCGAAACTGTGCGAGAAACGTGGTATCTCCCGAGTGCAAGAACATGCATTTATCAAACGCTCGCTGCTACCTGTACCTACATATGGAAGGAAGCCACATGAGATCATTTCGCTCGCGCGCGCTGCGTGTTCCCGCGCGCGGTACTGTAAAGCTGCACTGCATGCGCGCCAATTGCTGCCGTGCGCCGCGCGTGCGCGCTTCCCGCCGTGACGGCGCGCCCACCGCCACCACCGCGCGCGCGGGCCAACCACTACCGCCGCATGATTGCGTTTCGCGCACTAACGCGCGCGTCACCGCGCGCGTCCACGGCCGCCCGACAAGCTGCCCGACGCGCGCGCGCCGCGTCGCTCCCGCGCTGCTGCGGCGCGTGTGCGCTGCTCAACGCACGCGTGCTGCTCAACGCATGCGCGCGCGCTACAGAACAACGCACGCGTGCACGCGAAATTAATTACTAATACTTTTGCTTCACACAAGTTACCTTGTACTACCGCTGCGCACCCAGTCGTGGGCGGTGCGGCGGCGGCGCGGGCGGCACGGCGGCGGTGCGGGCGAGGCTGCGGCGGGGGCGTCAGCGCGCAGGTGGCGGCGCGCAGGTGGCGACGCGCAGGTGGCGACGCGCAGGTGGCGGCGCGCAGGTGGCGGCGCGCAGGTGGCGGCGCGCAGGTGGCGGCGCGCAGGTGGCGGCGCGCAGGTGGCGACGCGCAGTTGGCGGCGCGCAGGTGGCGGCGCGCAGGTGGCGGCGCGCAGGTGGCGACGCGCAGGTGGCGGCGCGCAGGAGGCGGCGCGCAGGTGGCGGCGCGCAGGTGGCGGCGCGCAGGAGGCGGCGCGCAGGTGGCGACGCGCAGGTGGCGGCGCGCAGATGGCGACGCGCAGGTGGCGACGCGAGAGAGAGGGAGAGGCAGCCGAAAGTGGCAGCGCGCGGGTGGCAGCGCGCGGGCGATTGTGCGTGCTTCATTTGGTTTGAAGTGCGCACAGCGGCTGACAGAGAGTGTGCTTGTTCGCACACAAGAAAATTAAAAACCTTTCCAAGCCGGATATTATCTGTTTACAGAGGCAATGCACAGATACTTTTGAGGAACCGAAAATTTTGTTTTCAAATGCACCATGCGCGCGCGAGCAAGCGATGCGTCGCGCTTCCTTTCCCCACCACCGCTGTCCCTTTGTACCAATGGTCCCTTCACGTGCATGCGCCAATCGGTGGCGCGTGCGGCGCACGTGGCAGCGCCAGTCCCCGCACTGCGCATCGCTTCCGCCCGCGCCCACGCCCACGCCCGCGCCCGCAGCTTGCGCTAGGCCGGTGGGCGAGCCATCGGCCGCAAGCGGTGCAAGCGCCGTGCAGCACAACAGAGAAGAGCAACCTTTTGTTTCAAAAAAGAGGCGCACACACAGCGCAGCGAGCGCAGCGAGCGCCGCAGCGGCGGCGCAGGGCGGGAGGCCGTGCTGGTCGGCGCGCTCTGCGCGGCGCGCGGCTGCAGGCAAAATGGCCCACGTACATATATGCGCACCTATGTCACTCGAGTGCACCCTCTGCTGCCCCGGCACCATATCGTAGCATTCAGGTGGCGGCGCGCAGGCGGCGGCGCGCAGGTGGCGACGCGCAGGCGGCGGCGCGCAGGTGGCGACGCGCAGGCGGCGGCGCGCAGGTGGCGACGCGCAGGCGGCGGCGCGCAGGTGGCGACGCGCAGGCGGTGGCGCGCAGGCGGCGGCGCGCAGGCGGCGGCGCGCAGGTGGTGGCGCGCAGGCGGCGGCGCGCAGGCGGTGGCGCGCAGGCGGCGGCGCGCAGGTGGTGGCGCGCAGGCGGCGGCGCGCAGGCGGCGGCGGTGCGCAGGTGGTGGCGCGCAGGCGGCGGCGCGCAGGCGGCGGCGGCGCGCAGGTGGCGGCGGCGCGCAGGTGGCGGCGGCATGCAGGTGGCGGCGGCGTGCAGGTGGCGGCGCGAGAGAGAGAGTGGCAGCCGAAAGTGGCAGCGCGCGGGTGGCAGCACACGCGGGCGTTTGTGCGTGCGTCACTTGTTCAACTGCCGCCCGCCATGTGATGTGCGCTTCTTCGCACACAAGAGAATTAAATTCTATTTATTTTAATCGGTCAAGCTTTGGGTCAGAAGGCTTTCTTGCCTTGCTGGCGTGAGACCAGGAACATGGAGCTTATCCATGTTCCCTCCTTGGGCTGCTTAGCCCAAGTTCTCCCCGTTGTGCCAGCGCAAGCCATAGCCTGGGAGTGGTCGGGTGGGAGAAAGCAAAGCTAAACCCGAGAGCACGCGAGAAAAGAGTGAGAGCAGGTCACTCGCCGGTCCGAGGAGCTGGCGGCGGCGATGCCGCGCGACGGCGGTGGGCTCCACGGATCGGCGCTTGACCTACAAATAAATTCTTTTCCGCGTGCCTCGAAATCCTAAAAAAAATTAGATAAAGCACGCGGGCCTCGCGAGCGGCGCGCGGGCTAGAAGTGGGATCTGGAGGCGGACCAGCGTTAGAGAAGCTCGCATTGAAGGGAGAGCCCCGAGCAATTCCGTTCCTGGCACCAATGCCTAAACAACACGACTGCAGCTTTTCGTTTGTCGGTCTCACGACTAGTGTTCGTGTCGCAATGGATAAACTGGGACGTGATGATGTTGTACAGTAATTGCAAATGAGACGCTCAAGGCGGATATTACGGCTTCGTTTCCTTAGACGTGCGTTCGTCATCTTGAGCAGCGGGTGAAACAAGCAATCAGGTTATGCGCGGAGCATGACAGCGGCGTGAATACACTGGTTGTTTCTGGAGGTGTGGCTGCAAACAAAGTAGTACGAACAAGGTTGCAGCAGTTACGTGAGAGTAGAGAGTGGGGCTGCGTGTTTCCTCGAATCTGGCTTTGTACTGATAATGGTGTAATGGTAGCATGGACGGGTATTGAACGTCTTCAAATGGGTATTGCAGACAACACTAGTAATCTGGACGTGCGGGCTCGATGGCATCTCGCTGGCCTAGTTCCACTCTCGGTACCGTTGCCCCCTGATGCATCTAAAGCAGCTGTACCAAAGTAAACGCGAAAAGCACGTACATGCTCAATTTCAAACTGTTTCAGACGGATATCAACATGTGCTTGTACTTTATGAATGCTCACAAAGCACATGGAAACATGCGCTTTGCGCGATGAAGACAAGTTTTGAATACGTAATTGAACGTAACATGGTCATCTTCGCAGTAACAATTCGTTGGTAGTTGACGTTGAGAACATCTGTGAACTTCCCAACTGTTCTATGTTTAAGAAATGAAACTGTTCCTATCCAACCTGCTTCTGAACAAGTGTAGAGTAAATGAGTTTGAAGTTTCACCAGGCTGTACGATGTTGTCTTCTGTGCAGTATGCCGGTCATGAAGAGGAAATCTATCCAACATGCTTTGTTCTATCGACGCAAATTTACGGTTTACCAAAAGAAACTGGATGGAAAAGCTACGAAAGACTTGCTCCAGCAGCATCGTCTGAACCGCTTCCCGTGAGCTAGATATCGACTGATGGGCGCAACTTGGCATATTCGACCACAGCAGAATGAATCTCATGATTGAGGAAATCATCCAAGCGCTTCATCTCAAGCGCATCGCCGTTGTCGATGGCAGTGTACGCCCTCTATGAAAGGTTGTAGTCGAATCTTGGGGGCCACTTCTTAATTCCGGTAGCAGCAGTGAATGGGCAGTGAAAGACCATGTATGCCAAACCTCTAGCATGCATGTACGGCGAAAGACTGTCGACACATTCAATGACAGACTCATTGATGATCTCGGATAGAACGTGTCCCTTCTCTAGCAGCACATCAATTCGCGCCATCATTGTGGCACAATACACTCCGGCAAAGAATGGGTCAATAAGGTCTTTAGTCCTCTCAGGACGCTTGCCCCGCACAATTTCGCCAACCTTCCACATTCGGGTACCGTCAATAAGCGAGATAACAGGGAATCTCTTCGCGCGATTTCCCGCAGCGATCACAGATCGGATCTCATTTCCACATTCCACATCCTCGTAACATTCAATGACAGAGTGGACGCGATGCATGGCGAGAGGGGGAGCGGCGCGGCGAAGTTCAGCGCGGTCATCGCGGCCATCGCGGCCATCGAGGCAGAGGGCGGACAGAGATGCAGTGGCAATTTCGACCACGACGAAGACGGCGCTAGTTGTGCGCACTGAGCGCGTACTATACGCCCAGATGTGGTTGGCCCCTCGTTAGAAAAATTGCGGACAGCACGTTGATGACGCTGATGCAGATCCGCGCCTTGACGCTCTGTGCGTGGCGCAGCGCGTCCTTGTATCTCTGTGACAGATGACGCGCGCGCGTTGGATCATCAGCAGTGCACGCAGAGGCCCTTGCACGCGACGGGCGAACCGTCGTGTTTGGAAGGCAGCCACGACGTCTCGCGCATGACGGGCAGTCTACACGACGGCTTCTCGTTGCTGGCGGCGTGTGGCAGCGAGCCAATGTAGACTTACGCGTTAACATAAGGAAGACGGTCTCGTCGATGTAGGCCTCGGTCTGATCGCGCGTGGCGGACCGCGGCTGAAGCGCGATTTGCTCTGGCCAGTCGGGCAGCGGCGACGGCGGTGTGGGGCATGGAGATGCGAATGGAGATGCGAATGGAGATGGTGCAGTCGCAGAGCGAGAGACGGGAGGACATGTTGCGTGCTGCGCGTCGCGCCTCCAAGGCGGAGAAGTGAGGCGCACACTCGCAGACGCTGGTGGATGTGACTTTTGCGCTGCGCTTCTTTCACAGTAGATTGTTATTACAGCACGTACAGTCGTACACGCCGCACAGCGCGTACCCGCTGCACAGCGTCGCCCCGTAGCGTGCGCTGGATGGTGATCTGCGGCGCCGCGGATCATGTCATGAGTCATGAGTCAACTTCCCCAATCGCTTTCCCTAGTCGCATTCGCCTTCTTCGCGCCGTCGCGGCTGCCCCCCGCTCCGCCTCAACCCGTCCACCGCCGCCACGCCGTCCCGGTCGCGGTATCGTCGCCCCCCGTCGTAACCGTGCGCGACTATGGCGCCGGCAACGTACGTTCCCTGCACAACGCGCTTCATCTGCTCGACGTCGACATTCAATACGACACATCCGCAGACCATAATCGCTTCGCCTCCCGCCTCATCTTCCCGGGCATCGGCTCTTTCGGCGCCGCGATGCGTAACTTGCGCGAGCGCTGGTTTGATCACGCTTTGCGCCAGTATATCTTGGATGATTGCCCGTTTCTTGGCATCTGTCTGGGTCTACACACTTTGTTTGAAGGCCCTGAAGAGAGTCCGAATCAGCCGGGACTTGCCGTGTTTCCGAGATTTGCGCGCTGCTTCAGAATGCCGAACGACCCTCAACACGCATTGACCGTGTCGCACAGTGGGGGGAATTCGGTCGGCGTGCAACGTCCGTTGTCCACATAGCACCAAGATCAAACGCGTTTCGACTTTGTTCACTCGTTCTGCGTCGGCATGGACGTGGCCGCCACAACGCCGCCCGACACCACGCTGGCGCTTGCAGAACATAGAAAACCGTTCGTGGCACAGAGGCAACATATATGCCACACAGTTTCATGCAGAGAAGTCTGGCGCCCACGAGCTTCTTGTTCTGCCTCACTTTGTACGGCCCACAAGCAAAGATTAGTCGTGCAGTTTTCTTTCGAACGCTGACGATTCTTCTATATCTGCCTTGTGAAGCAGCGTGAGCCCTAGAAAAGTCCTATTCGCTAGCATGGGCGCGCTTCTGGCCGGTGCGCTTCTTCTCGCGTGTTCCTCTGTTCGGGTCCGCGTGGCCATGAGCATCGGATCACATCGTGGAAGCCGAAGTGCGAAGCATCTTCGACTTGCAGTTTCAAAGTGCTTAATAAAGTTTTTAACGGAGTTCCCATATGAGTGGGGGTGTGGGATACTCACGAGCTGTAAAGCAGTCGTACAAGGACAAACACAAGGGTGCTTTGGCGTTCCTCCATCACGCCAGTTTTCGGCCGAGCGTCATTGTGCCCTATTTCTGCACCTCACCAGGATCTGTTTTCTCTAGCTCTGCTTCCAAAGCATTCTCTTGCAGTGTCTATCACGCTTACTGGACCTTTGAATCTTTACAACCTGTGTTTCATGGATGATTCGTTTGATCCATTCTAATTCAGCTGCTCATGTCGACAGATTCTACGGACACCCCGAAGCTGTGAACGTGGTCATTCCATGGGAAGAAGATGAGGATGTTGTTATATCGGCAAGCAACGATGGTATCATTCGAGTCATTCACTTTCCGAGTCGGAAGCTTGTTGGAGTACTTGACTACCCTACACACAAGTAGCATTCAAACACAGATTCCTTAAGTTCTCTTCGAAAAGCAAAAAAGAAGAAGAAGGGGAAAGAGGAACGATGGCCGGTAGAGGATATGGTGAGGTTGAGGGGGCTTGACCTTCCAGATTTTGCTCTTCTTGGGCACGGCTCAGGCATACAATTCTGCGACGGAAGCTGTCTAATCGAAGAACGCTTAGCAGAATAAGATGAATTTGAGAGGAAAAGTGGACAAGTGGAAGTAAACAAAAGGATCAGGACAAAAGCGACGGAGAAGTTGAGGCATCAGGTTCATTTCGAAAAAGGAAGAGAAGACGGAAGGGGTTTGATGAGAATGAGAAGAGAACGGACCAGCCTAGTTTCTTCGAAGAACTAAAGTCACAGTCCGGTAACATCTAAACGCGTCGGCGTAGCAAACACGCGTTGCGCGACTGCCGCAGAATACGCGCATTGTGGAGCGCGTTGTGGCAGCTCCGCTGCCCTACAGTCCACTGGCTATGTGTGATACCCTGGGACGTATCTTGTACAGGATTCGCGTGACTTGTGTGTGCTGCGCGTTTTGAAGGGTTACAGGGACGCACAAATAACCTGGTTAGCTCATGGCGGTCGGCTCCTTGCTCTACATGCGCCTCGACTGGCGAAAGCTGCTGTTGTCATCTTCTTATATCTCAGCAAGCGCGACGGCAATGAAGCACATGAACAATTAGAGTGCAACAGCAGTCACGTGCTCTTCTCAAGTGCAGTCTCCGGCAGGTCAGATGTCGAGAGAGGAGCAGGGGAACAGACGCGTTTCGATATCGGCGAATCGTGTGGCGGAGCGGATTGAATGCTTTCGTCTAGGTTCTGCCTGTTGCGTTTCAACGGATGCGGCGTCGCAGCACGTGTATTCACAAACTTATGCGACACTGCTCCAGGCTCTTGGGCCGGCGATGCTGTTGGGGGTTGCACCTGAGATCGCTCTGCGGTACTCTTATTAATAGCAGCTGAACTTCTTGGGAGCAGATTGTCAAGTGCAGTCTCCGGCAGGTCAGATGTCGAGAGAGGAGCAGGGGAACAGATGGGTTTCGATATCGGCGAAAGGTGTGGCGGAGCGGATTGAATGCTTTCGTCTAAGTTCTGCCTGTTGCGTTTCCACGGATGCGGCGTCGCAGCACGTGTATTCACAAACTTATGCGACACTGATTCAGGCTCTTGGGCCGGCGATGCTGTTGGGGGTTGCACCTGAGATCGCTCTGCGGTACCCTTATTAATAGCAGCTGAACTTCTTGGGAGCAGATTGAACGTACTAATTGCGGTGTCCATGTTATGTTCAAGAACGTTCACTTCCTGACTTCTGGCAGAACTTTGTGAGCCTGAAAAAGCAGCAAGAAGAGCCGTTTGCTCATTGCCGGGCTGCACTGCTGATGAAGATTGTGTGTCAGACTGCAAGGGTGCGCTTCCCTTCTGTGCGTTACATAGGAGCTTGAATGCCGGAGAAAGACTTCCCGGTGCAGACACGGACATCGGAACATCACGGAGACAAATCCATGCGCTGCCAGCGCTCGTGGTAAGGCTGTATCATCATGATTTGAAACGGAGATATACTCAACAAGCCAATCAGCATTCGCACGTCGTAGAACTGTTGGTTTGCAGCAAGCAACCCAGGAGAAAAAAGACGACTTACCAGTGCAACTGCTGTACCGGGTCATAATTTACGAGCACTCCTTCGCAACTCGAGCCTTCTCGCACATTGACCTTGACCCACAACCCTACCAGTGCTTCAAGCAGATCAGCTTGCGGGCTGCTCCGCACTGTGACGGACATTATTGGAGTGTCCAAGGCGTCTCGGTGGGTGACAGTAGGGTGTATGTTGCTTTTGTGGCCAGTCTGAGGGTCTCGATCTTCATCGTTGTGCTGTTTCTTGTTGTCGACCTGTTGGATTGCATCTTCGATTCGTTTGTTCCAACGCTGTTTGACAGCGAAGCGATTGCTACAACGGCGACTGCAGAATTTGCCCTTGCCAAAGCTAGAATCATACAGGAAAATGTGTTTGTTGCTAGATGTCTATATTTGCGGAGGTGAGCGCGGTTTGTGTCTTTCTTACCTGCCGGAATGGGAGACATCGCACATAGCACATTTGCTCATCATGGGTTTGTGGCGGTTTGATAAAAGGTTTCGCGCTCTGGGTTGGGTGGTCGGAGCAAGGTTAAGCGTGAGGAGAAGAATATCACGGAATGATTCTGCGAAGTAGATTAAGAAGTGAGCACCCGGTGGTAACGCGAACGGAAAGGTGTCAGCAAAACGAAAAGGCGCGGGGGTTCATGGTGCTCGGGGTAGTGTTGTAGTAGGTGCTTGCTGTTCAGGTCACGCAGTGTGACGTACTTTGATCATGTGTGACAGCAGAGGTGCGTCATTCGGCCTCTCAGATGAACTTTACTGGGCTCGCGGACGAGCGTCCGCCGTCCGTCACTGTCGGAGCACAGCCAAGAGCACGTGTGACTACCAACGGTAATCGCGTTGATGACACGTCAGCAAGCTCAGAAATGTGCGCAAGTTCGAATCGCAATACGCGTGCGGCTGTTGCGCAGTTAGTATTCGGTATCGATACACAACTGCACGTGATTCACTTCGCATCGCTGCGTGAAACGGCGTGTGATGCTCGAGCAAGGCGGCGGGTGCAACTTTATGGCAAACCTTTTGGCCCCTTTTTCTTTTAGATCAAGCGCGACAGCAGTCCGAGCTGCAGCACACGCGCAAAACACCCTTCACTTGGAGCACACCCAAGCGACACTTGCAATACCAAGCCAAGGGGTGTGGGTTCACCGGTGCGGTCACAGCAAACTAAAGATGGAAACGTACGGCTGGAAGGGATATGCTAAGTGCGTAAGTGCGTAGATACGAGTTAGTGTTACCTACACACACAAGCTTGCAGTACTTGCCTCCGCGGGCCGTGCAGCGCTTACGTACAGTCCCCGAAATCCAAATGGATCCAGAAAGCATTAGGCTGATAGCTCGTAGAAAAAAAGGCCTCACGTATCCAGAGTCCACTGGCTGATTCTACACTGTAAACAGCGTAACAAGCCTAACCAAGACCACAAAACGCAGGCGTATCGCGTCAGATATTGATACAGTAAGCAACGAAATTTCTATAAGACCACGAAGCTTTATAAAGACCTTAACATTGTTTAAACCATAAAACGTAAACGAAAAGCGCGCTACAATTCAAACGTAGTACATGCAAAAGCAGAGCTTCTCTTCGTGCATTGCGTCCATTTTCTCTCCTCCCATCGCCGCTAACAATGCCGAGAGGTCCCTAACTCACCGACGCCGAGAAAGCGGAGATTCTTGCTCACCATTCCCATGGAATGTCTCAACGACACATCGCGGAAGAGGTCAAACGCAGCCGTAGCTGTATACAAAAGTTTTTGAGCCGTCCGCATCCATCCCAACAACGCCAATTCAAACCCCGCAACCAGAAGCTCACCGCAAAAGCATCAAGGCTTATTATCCGACAGGCCACAAGGACCAGGTGCAGTGCCTCTGACCTCCAACGACAATACGATTTGCCCGTCTCCGTCCGCCGCGTACAACAGGTGTTAAACAGCGTGCCCTATCTCAAATACCAGAAGATGCCGAAGGGTCCATAGCTCAACAAAAGTCACAAAGTTTTCCGCCTTGAATGGGCGAAGTCAAAGCTTGACTTCGGCGCTATAAAATGGAAACGAGTTGTGTTTTCCGACGAAAAGAAGTTCAACCTCGACGGCCCGGATGGTCTGGCGTGCTACTGGCACGATCTGCGCACCACGCCAGAGATTTTCTCGAAGAGGCAGCAGGGAGGGAAATCGTTGATGATCTGGGGAGCTATTTCCTACCACGGACTTTCCGAGTTAGATAGAATTCATGGCACACAGAACTCCGAGAAGTATTGTGAGACTCTGGAGCGTTCGCTACTACCTTTTGCGGCAGAAATATTGGGGGAACGTTGGACTTTACAACACGACAATGCCTCTATTCACCGGTCGAATTACACAAAAAGTTGGTTGGAGGAGAAGGAATTTGATGTTTTAGATTGGCCTGCAAAGTCCCCAGACCTCAACATAATTGAAAACGTCTGGGAACACATGGCGAGGGAAGTGTATCGCGAGGGAAGGCAGTATGAATCTTTGGAAAGTTTGGCGGAAGCTGTGGTTGCTGCGTGGTCTGTAATAACTCTAAACTACATCCGAACGCTTTACCACTCTATGCCACGTTGTCTTGTTTCGGTTATAGAGTCTAAGGGCTCATCGACTACCTATTAAGCTCGTAAAGTATAAAGAATTGTTTTGGTCTTTATAATATTGCGTGGCTCTATCAGACTTTCGTGTTATCTATGCAGCGCTACGATGTTATTCTGTGCTTTAAACTGTGGTTTTGCACAATGTATGGAAGCACTCGTGTGCGAGCTGTAGCCTACGCACGTTGTTTGGGCTTACATCTAGCCCAGTACGCTACAATCTATGGTTAAAGATGTGGATCCTTTTCAGTTTCGCAGACTGTACAACGGAGCTTCTGAGACTCGAGTTGTATGCTCGCGTCGGCGCATAGTGCAGCCTTTTTGCCGCCGTTTGCTACACATGGGTTTGGAGTCCAAACCCATGTCCAAACTTTGGACGTTGGCACGCTGCTGATTGTTGCGCGTGTGGCACGTGTGCACGTGGGCGCAGGGAAGGCTTGATTGCTTCTGCGACTGTATTTTGTACGATGATGCAATACATGTTTCCACTCTCTCTGACCCTCTATCTCTCCCCACCCTCCTTCCCTCTCCACCCCCTCGCATGGGCCTTGCACACCTTGTACTGTACACAACTTTCGCTCCAAGACCCGCTCCCCTGCTGATTCCTTCTCCATCGCCAACTCGCAGCAGCGCGTATCCGGCGAGACCGCTTCCATCAACGTCGACTCGGCCGACTTCCTGCTCGCGTCGTCCACCCGCAAGCTTGCCGTCGAGTCACCCCCTACCCAACCGCTTTCCAACAGCTCCTTCTCCAACTCCTAACCGCGTCATACCAGTCGTCACTTGCTGCGTCTCTGTCGCTCGCACGACCGTCTGTCCGACCCGCGCGCCGATTCACCCGCGTCCACGGTGCCATCCGTAACTGGTTGTCGCGATGCTCTGCCAGATCGATCCGCCGACCACTCTTCCGTTTCCGAGAGCCGTTTCTCGTGCAGTGGCGTGCGAAGCCACCGCATCAATAACCTACTTGAGCACTCGTCGCGCTCGCTCAACTTTCGCTTCCACAATGCCCAGCCCAATTCAGATTCAGCTTCCCCTAACCGTTCTTCCGCCTCAACTTCAGCCGTCGCCAAGCGCTTGCGCATACCACCCTATCTACCAAAATGCAACGACAAGGTGCTTACACCAACAGTAACTCCCCGTCGCAGTCTGACGAATCCATCTCCTTCCGCACCATGCAAAAGGAGCGTTCGAGGACCAACAGAGGTTCCAATCCGCTGCGTCGCCCGCGTGCGAGATGTACGGCGTCATAAACGGCGCGTCCGGCGCGATGCGCGACCCGCTGCAGCTGCCACGCACCCGCCGCCTGCGGCAGCACGCCGCAGCGGCGAACGCTCGTTCGTGAGCGGCGTGTTTGCCACTGTGTTGGGCGCCACCAGCTTCCTGGGGCGCTACGTTGTCAACCAGCTGGGGCGCATCGGCTCGCAGCTCACCGTGCCCTTCCGCGGCGACGAGCTACACGCGCGCCACCTGCGCGTCATGGGCAATCTGGAGCAGGTCGTGCCGCTGCCCTTTGAGCTGCGCGACGTGCAGTCGCTGCGCCACGCCGTGCGCCCCGCGCATGTCGTCATCAACCTGCTCGGAAAGAACTACCCCACCCCCAACTACTCCTTTGCCGACCTTCACGTGGAGCGCCTGCACAAGATCGTCCAAATCGCGCGGGAGGAACGCGTGCCGCACTTTGTGCACGTCTCCACTGCCCCGCCGCAGCAGCCGTGCCACAGCGAGTGGCTGTCCACCAAGAAGCAAGGCGAAGCGTTGGTACGCGACGCGTATCCGTCCGCCACCATCGTGCGTCCGGCCGACATGTTCGGCGCGGAGGACCGCTTGCTCACGCGCATGGCCTCCAACCTGGTTAGGATGCCGCTCATCTCGCTGGCGGAGCACGGCGACAGTCGCGTGCAGCCCGTGTGGGTCAACGTCGCTAGGAGAGCGGATGTTTTGTGGGATGAATCAGAGGAGACGCCGATCCGCAAGTCACGTCGCGTATTTCAACGTAATTCAAAAGCTTCTTCTGACATGTCGAGATTAAGATTTGCTCGTGTCGCCCAAGAAGCAGAAGAAGATCCACATGTTCCTAGCCTACGAATGGCATTATTCCACATAGAAACGGATGATTTTGAGCTAAAGATGGGCGGCTTTGACCAATCTCGCTTTCTTTTAAGCAACCTTGTTGTTGCTGCCGGTGGATGTGGGGAAGAGAAGGTCATGCCAACAGAAGCGATAGAGTTGTTCATTAGGATTTGGAATCACGCAAAACACTGTTGCAAGACTGCGGAGGAAGAAGAGCTTCTCATTTTTGCTCTAAAGCTTCAACGTACACTGTTCGATCTTTCACGACAGCAGTGGAGATCGGGCCTCTTAGCAAAGCACACTTGGTCTGAGGAGGACCTCGCAAGGACTGTTGAACATAGCAGGTATCACCCCTGCATTGATGTACGTGAGCAGGCTCTTATCTTGGTAGGTAAAGCAGTGAATCTCAACCCAAACTTGTCAACCCTTGGTTCTGCCTGGATGCAAGAGCTCGAAACTGCCGCCAGCTCAAGTAGTTCTTCCAGCCGTATAGCCGTATGCAGAAGCCCTCATTGCCAGTGACATGGAATGCTCTCAAACGTCTGCAGATTTATGTCAAGAATTTTGGAACAAGAGGTTTGCTCTTGTGGACAAAGCTTTTGCAGGATGATCACACCGATGTTGTTTCTCATGCACTAAAAGCAGTGCAAGCATATCTTTGGGGACCTGAAGGTGTTGCAAAGGGTGTTTTGCCAACTCTCACAGAAATTTTCAAACGCTTGGCGCATATACACAAGAGCTCGCCTGCTCTCTTCCTCTTCGCCGAGTCTTTGTTGCGTGGGAACGAAGAAGTCATAAATTCTTTCATTTCCTTGGGAAAGTAACGGGCCAACTGATTCAAAACACAGAGATCTTCGAGTGTCAAACAGAGAAAGTGCTTGATGCCGAAACATCCCACAACACGCGCTTGTTTGAACTAGAGGATGGTTCGCTTCGTGGGGAGACGATTTTAGAAATGCAACTTGTGGCACGATGCTATAGTAATATACTCTCCATAATCCAAAACAACAACCAGTGCCTTAGGGAAGAGGCTGAACGCCTGCTTGAAGACCTTTCAGCAGAGCTAAGCATGGCTTTCGAATGCGCATCGCAATCAATCAGCTCCGGAATACTAGGGTCGAAGTCGTTTAGTAATACTGGTTTTGAAACTTGCTATGCGTCCATATTGCGTACTTTTCTTGGGATACGTTGCATACAAATGATTTCCGAAAACAACGACTCCGTTGCTTTGAGGAATATGGCAAAGAAGCTGCGAGCTGAAACTGTGCAATGGAAGCACTCATTGCATCCAGTATTGACAATGGTAGTAAATGGTCTCTGTGGAATAGTAGATGGCAAAAGAGGGCCGTGGGAAGCAGAAGCAACAAACCAAGTCTTATTTCTATTGGAACATGACTAATGAGCGGTTCCTTTGACTTCAGTTCTTTGCTTTTTTACTACCTTTCTGTATCTCCCTATCACCGACGGGATGCCCATTTCAATATATTGAAGCCTGTCGGAACGAATATTATACCCAGGGCAAGTGGCAAAGGAGCATCAAAAGGTGCATCAAAGTACAGAGAACCCCACTTGACCAAAGCGGGCCCTACTGCGGAAAGAACGAAGAGCTTGAGTGTGAAAAGCAAGCTCGAATCTGGCAAGCTAGCAAGATCCTCAAACCCAAGAAGCGAAGAACTGCTTTTTTGTTTCTGTTCGGATTCAATAACACCATCGCCAGCCTCGCTGCCCGCCCTGGAAATACGAAACGTAGCCAGTGCCATAGTCGCATTTCCCAGTACAGTAAGAGCTGCCTGGAGGAGGACAAGTATATTAAGCGATGGAGCGTTGTAAAAGAAATGGTAAGTACAAGCGCAAATACCGCTCGCGTGTAAGGGGAGTATTCCCCAGGTGAGACCCTTCCATTTCTGATTCTCAGACAATGCGGCATATTGCCAGACCAGACCCATTGCAACCAGCAATTCAATAAGACTTGACAGGTGAATGATCCAAGTAGGAAACGATAAGGCATTTTGCGGTTCTTGATGTACAGAAGCGAACAATGAAGAAGCCACCGGGAGCAACATCATAAAAGTTGGTAGAAGCTGAGCAGTCAGCTTTGCCGATTCCCGAGTCTTTGGTTTTGGCTCACTATCCAGCTTCAAAGTTTGTGGTTGTCTGAAACCGAGCACAATAAGAAGATTTGTTATTGTGAGCAGAGATTCTGCACCTCCATGCAATCAGTCTATGTTTGCCAGAATATCATGGTAATGGGCCTTAGCGTATATTCCGGCTGGAATAGTTGCAAATACAAAAACCAAGAGAAAGCGAAAGCCGAAGTTCAAAAGAGGTGGACATTTCGCTTCAGAACGGTTCAAAACGTAGAGGAAGGCAAGGTAAGGAATCAAAGAAACAGCGAAGCTCTGTCCGGCCAGTCCGTCTATCGCGGCTGGAGACACCGACCACGAATCAACCAACATTTTCGTCACATTCTCTGGTGTAGAACGTGGCACAGCCGGCACAATTCCTAGCGATGTGCCCCATAGCGATGAACGAGTGTATACGGTCCCTCTATGTATGAATGAACCAGGACTGAACCGTGAACCAGAAACAGATGCTATTCGCTGCAGACGGCATCGATATGTCGTCTTGCTCAGAAATGCACAGGGCGGCGCACCAGCGAGCACTGCTCGCCAGCCACGGCGCGTTCCTGCTCGAACAGCGCGTCGAGCTTTCGTTGTACGCGCCCAAAGCCGACGTATCGGCCATCCAAGTAACAGCTATCGCCGCGTCGCGTAGTAAAAAAGAAGCGGCTATCCACGTAGCCATGCGCAACCACCATGAACAGCACGCCGGGCGCCGAGTGCGACAGTCTCCAGTTCTTCGCGCGCAGACGGCCGTCCGAGGGGGCGGCCGCGCCGGACACGCCGCCGTTGCGCAGCGTGTCGCCCAGCTGCACGTTGAGCTGCGACAGCACGCGGTACACGCCCTTGTTGTCGTACGCGCGCGCCGCTACTGGTGCGGCGAAATTGGCCGTCGTGGACGGCGTTAGTTCGCCGTACAGCGCGAGCGTGAGCGAGCGTACGCTGCAGTCCGGCAGCTCGAGCCAGAGCTCCACGCGCTGCATGATGGCCAGCTCGGACACCAAAGCGTCCACGTCGCCCGATGCGCCGTCTGCGTCCGCCGTCTGCGCCACTAGCATGGAGCAGCCGGCCGAGCAGCTCCTGCCACGACCCCAAAAAATGGAGGCGCAATCGTGACAGCAACGACAGTTTTTCGATACTGTGCCGAGCTGCCACACGAAATCAGCACTTGGCGCCGCCAACCGCCGCCGCCATCGCCCCCGCCGCCACCGCGTGCGTGCCCAACGCGTCGCGCCGCCGCCACCGCGGGCGCGCCGCACGCGTCGCGTCGCGGCCGCCGCCACCGCGTGCGCCTCCCGCGCGTCGCGTCGCGTCTCTGCCGCCACCATCGCGTGCACGTTCCGCGCGTCGCGTCGCAACCCAGTCATGATGCTGCCGCCACCGTCTACCGCTCGAAAGTCGCACGCGACGTCGCAGTACTGCCCCGCCGCGCCCCCACCACGCCGGCGCACGCTGCTTTGCTGCCGCCACGGCGGTTGTTGCCAGTTCTGGTGCTGTTAGCGGCCGCGCTGCTGGCGGCTGCGGTGCTGCTGCGCTCACGCGGCGGCGATGGCGCGTCATGCACCTGGCCGCCGTCGGCGGACGGCGCGGAGTTCGAGCGCACGATGCTGGCGGGCGCCCGGCTGGTAGCGCCCGTGCAACGCGTGGCGCCGCCCGCCTTTCTCCTGCACACTTCCTTGGAGACGGCGCCCGCGCTGCTGCGCCACCGGCTGGAGCCGCCACTGTCCCGTCCTTTTCTGTGTGCGCGCGCGTCTTCAACACGCGCCGTGTCGTGCTTCCTCGTCGTGGCGGGCGGCATGCGCCGCGACCACTTGGGAAGGTGAAGTTTATTCAATATGAAGAGAATTTGAATGTCGTAAAGAGCACTCTTGCGAGTGCGTAGATGTTTGACTATTGTGTACCGTTTTACTCCATGGGCGTTCTCGGGAAAAGGCTAACGCATGTGAATTATGACGCATTCTTCTTGTCTTCCCGGCGTTGGCGGCGCTTTTTGTGACTTCCTACCGCCATACGGTCCCCCACGCGCGTATAGCATAGAAATGCTTTTCGGGTCGATACCGTATCGAAGACAGAAGCGTTTAAATTATTCGCAGTTCTCTGAGTGCCCCACAAGGCAGCTTCCTCTCACGCCTGTATTCAACAGCAACCAGCATGTCGCAGCTCTCTACGCCTCCATCCAGGTGCTCAGTCTGTCGAAAGCCAGAAACTGTCAGACGGCTATGGATGAACAACTTGTGCCTTGATTGCTCACAGAAATACGAAAAGAGAGTCCTGCCTGTGTATGAGACAAATGAGAACATTAGAATCAAATCTCTGACTCCTCTTCCTCATTCAACCAAGACGAGAATTACGTCTTTCCGCAAAGCAAACGGCAAAGATGATTTAACTCGTCCAAATTTGGCACGCTTTATTGACGTAAAGGGTCCAACACCATCTCAGCCAAAATCTCCGGAGATTCTCCGAGCTGCAGGTCGTATTAATACATTCAACCAGCAAGATCCACCAGTACTGCCAATGCCACGAGCTAAGTCGTCACCATCTTCTCCGCAACGAGGAGTAGAGAGCAAGCAGCGGATACTACGAATCAAAACGCCACCTATGCGACTCGAAATCGAGAGTGACGAATATGGCACTGAGAATCAACTTTCTTTAGGTCCGATAAGCCCAGAAATCAACGGGGCTTCATTATTAAAACCTGCTTAAAGAACGCGAGAAACTATGAGGAACAGCGAGAACTTGGCTGAGAACAATTGGCAAGTGATCGACGATGTACTACAATACACTAAACGGAAGTATCGACAAATGGAAGCAAGAATAAAATTGCTTAAGAAGGAAAACGCCAGTCTAAAGAAACGGTGCAAACGGTTGGATGAGGAGTTAGACATCTGCCATAAGCATGCGTTCGAAATCGTTAAGCGAAGAAAGGTTTCCAGTTGTGATCATGACACAGATGATTTGCAAAAGCAAGTTCAGTTGACATCCTCCGCCCCCCATATCGATACGCAAAAAGAGGACCACAACATTGAAACAAATACATGCAGCATCGTGTGCGGTGCCAAGGAGCGCTGCCTATTCAGAAACAGACCAAGTTCAACATGCGATGCAAACAACAGGATCAGTGGCAAGTGTCGGAAATGCAAATTTCCTTTACATGATTTGTGTGGAGGAGGGGAAGACGGTCAGATGCTTTGCCAGGACTGCCTCTGAAGTTCTGGTTAAACGTTTGAACTTACCGATCAATCCCATGCACCAAGCCACCCGACATTACAACACCATCAACAGTATCATCGAGAGCATCATAAGAAAAGAATGTTCTAGCTGCAAACTATCGGCAACTTGTGGTCCTCCCTGACTCACGTATGTCCCATGTGTATCATGAAGGATCCGTATGTGGCGCACGAACGCATAAAACATGGCGCGTAACGCGCTCACAAGGTCCTCGTTCCACGACGCCATCGCCATCCAACCGCACGCTCCGCTTATCAATTACAAAGCCGCTCCCCTCCACAGAAAAGTCCAAAACGGCCTCTCCGCCGCTCGCCAACTCCGCAGCGGCGTCAAAAGCGCTTACCATCTTGCGTCGTTCCTCAGCAGAGACGGAGGCTGCCGGTCAAAATCAATGCCAGACACGTTTGGAATGTATGAACTTCGGACATCACTGCAGAGCATTCCCAACTCGCCGGCCATGAATGAATACTCAAAGTGGGTCGGCACACTGTGCTCATGCAGTCAGTGAGCTTGTGTGCGTCTCCCACGCGCATGTTCGAGTCCGTGCCCCACGATAGTGAGGTTCGCCACGTGCGTGGAGATGGGCGCTATACAGGCGGTGGTTGCGCTCACGTTGTGAAGAGCGTCGACTGCGAGGTGGAAAAAGAAAGCCCTCAGGGAGTACACGTTTAGATAAAGATAAAAGAGGGTTTTCTTTCAGCCTCGGTGCCACGTACCATTGGGGCATAACATTGGAACGTGGCACGCATCTTGTGTCGCTTTCAGTGCCAAGGGCAATATATATACCAAGGGTATCAGCAGCCGCTGCTGATGATGGCCGGCGATCGCCATCGCCGTCGCTGCGCCGCAGAACCCGCGTTGTTCTCCTCTCGCGATGCGGGTTTCTGCGGCGTTCTTTATGGATTTCCGCACCTCGATCGCGCCACCTCCGCCGCCTTTGTCATATTCTCTGCTCCTGATCGCCCACCCCACCACCCTCGTCGCCACTTGCTGCACTCTCTTATTTCGCGATCGTCGGCGATGCACTTCTGTCTCCATCAGCGTCGCTACCGCACCTCGAGCGCGCCGCGATAGCTACGGCACCTCGATCGCGCCACCTCTGCCGCCGTTGTCATTTTCTCTGCATCTGGTCCCCCACCCCACCACCGCCGTCGCCACTTGCTTGGCTCCTGATCGCGCTCCTACTGCCGCCGTACCCATGCATGTTGCATCTAATCTCGGTCTCACCGTCGCCGTCGGCATGCCTCCCGCATTCATCGCGCCGGCTTAAACGCCGTGGCCACCTACCTTCGTCACCACGATCCTTCAGTCGTTGCCTCCGCAGTTCTACCGTCGACGCTTTGCTTTCGTCGCTGCACGGCATGGAGAGCCCCTCTGCCCTCTTTCAGCTCTGCCACCGTCGCCGGGCTGCATGGATTAGCACATTGACACCGTCAGAACGAGGCTTATGCTAGCACCCACCGCAATCCGCGGTTTCACGTCGTCTCAACGTCTAAGTCATCATGACTTCCGCGCACCCGCCGCGTCCTCATCACGTACCGATACCTCCATGAGAGCAAGCTCGAAATTCATCTTCAGCGAGAGCGTCTTCGTCATCATTGTCTTCCCATCTGCCACAACCACCACCTTTACAGAGCCTTCACATACGCCACCGCAGCTCCCGAAACCTCTGCCACCGCATCTCGGCTCTCGTGCCATCACTTTATGACCGGACAAGACCGCGAGGCACTTTCGGAGTTTACCCGGCGTTGTGGACTTGCCGTGTCGATCAAATAATCTCCGTGATCGCCCGCGGTTCTTCTCGATACACGTCGGGGGAAAGGAAGATGGATCAATTTTGTGTTATCGACGCCTTCGATTATGTCGGTGCTGGATGTTTTCACTAGTGCTATGCGCCTCAGGGCCATGGATGTGGGTGGTATGCTTCACAACTACTTCGCACCGCGTGGCCCTGCCCCTCAATCTGAAAGTGCTCCGGAACCTCGCCATGTTCCCCGCGATCGTGCCCGCGTCCAAGCTATTGGGTGTATATCGCGGCGTTATGTGAGACCTCACGGAAGTATACCGACCGCCACTGCTGCGTCTGTCGCGCGGGCTGCCTCTGAATCTGTCACGGACGCCACCGCCGTCCACACCCGCTGATGCGTAGCAACCCCACAGTGGATGTTGCATCTTGGGCGCTTGGCGCAATGGGCGGCACGCAGGGCACCATCGTCAGCATTTCCCTCTGAGCGCACTTTGATTACTTGTGTCAGGAACCTGCAGCCGCTATCTCGCTCTTCATTATGAAGTCCGTCGCCGTCACAATCTCCGCCTCATGGGCCGCCGCTGCAGGCCATGGCATAAACTGGCGCACAATCGAGTACTTTGCGGACCTCGCCATGCTGTTCACTCCGATTGGAAGCAGTGACTCGGCGCGTATCAAAGCTTCGATGTTGCACCGCGCCTTGTCGGCCTTCTCTCTTATGCTGGAGTCGGTCATGCCGTACTGCTACTACTGGCTCACCTCCTTCGTGTCCGTTATCTTTATACTCTACTACCGATCTAACCGTATACTTTTCACTTCTCCTACCCACTTTTGTTGCGAATATATGCGAAACAGACATCCGTTTGCCTACGATTCAGTCAATCCATACCTTTTCCTCATGTAGTCGGCTTTTTTTTTGCCTATCAGGTCTTTTGGGCACTACAGAGTTGTAATGGTGGAATGCTATCGTAACCCGCGAACGTTTGACCGTTTTCCTGTGGCACAATTTGGCGCACGTTCTTGTTACCCTCCTTACGTGCTGTAGAGCGACACAGCTCCTCTCGGAACTGTGCTTGTGGGGTGGGAGCAGTGTCGTCCCCATGGGACTCACTGAACGCGTCCGGTTCTGCCGGACGGTGTAGCAGAACCTTATGGGCGAGTGCCTGTTCTGTGTCTCCGAACTACCCAAACATTAAAGATCTACAAGAGAGCGAAACGGGAGTGATCAATAATGAATGTAGCAGACCTAATTAGGAAATGGCCCGAAAGAGTGTTGGGTTTTCTAGTGAAAGAGCGTTTCTTTGAACAGAAACGCTCTGCAGTAATTAGGAATTAGACTACTGCGCCCGTATTAGAGAGAGAGAGAGATAACCGAATCAGTGACCCATTATAGCTCTTCTTCACGTCTCGGAATAAAATTGTCAACAACTCTAAGTAGTTTTCGTACATGACCCCGAAGACCAATCGAAATCAAAAGTAAGGCCTTGATGTCGCGTTATTGCTTGGATGGAGTTCGCCAGCTCCGTGGCGAACAACTCCATGAATTCAGGTACCATGTTTCGCACTGCATTTGCGGACACTCTAACGCGTTCCCGATTTCCAAACTTCTTTCTTCCGTGTTTCCCTCTCGCCAGTTTGGCTCCATTGATAACCGACGTGTGCGCTAACACGACTGACCTCTCCAAGACCAGGCTCATTGTGTCGTCCTCCAATACCACACACGCCGATCCAAAGTTAGTATCAACGAGTTTGCAAATATTCCCTTCGACGACGGTTACAATTCTCGTCCTCAGTGCTTCATAAAAGGCGTCCTCTGCACACTGCTTCCCACTGTGAAGAGTGAGAGTGAGACTTCTCACGATGTATTCTGAAAAAGCAGTCATATAAAGTGCCAACTGCTGAAGAATAGCGAAGGATTCCGCGTCAAACCAAGACGATCAGGGATGATGGGAAGGAAGGAGGCAGTCAAACAATAGGAAAACGTTTAACTCTTCGGGCAGAATTGGTTTCATATTCAGGTATCTCTCTTTGTTGCACCCAGGCATGTTCCTCAGTCCTGCGTAAACCAGAATAGATGATGGGTATTTTCTCATAACATTAAAAAGGCATGTCGCTCTCATTCCTGCAGGCATTCGGGCTACAAACGAGCAAATCTCCTTCCATTGTGAGATCGGATTCATATTGAAGCCATCAAATCGATCGGATGAAGACATGATTCTAATAAGGGTTTCTTCTTTCAACGCTCTGATCGAAGCAGCAACACGACGTCTTTTCTTTCCATGAATTTGTAGTCTATGTGCTAGTAAATCATCCATGATTTGTCGAATCCTCTGTAGAGTGTCCGGAATTGTGGCATGAGACAAAATTTACCAGACAACTCGGAAACTGAAACCGAATCGTGGTTTCCCTCGATGATAAACTTCGCCACTTTGCTGCCGACTCTTGAGATAAAACTTCGTCGACCAAGAAACGTGCTCTGTTCCAGTCGGGATTGGATAGAAGCGGTTTAGAACCAGAATCCGATTCGTTTGCACGCGCGCTCCCGGAAAGACATGAACGATTTTTTATGCTCCCACTAACGACCATGTCCAAGACGTCGTCAATCACTTCGCTTGCAACAGAACTTACGCTTGTTTCCATTTCTTGCTGCACTGCAAAGAATGTTTCACAGGGAAGAATCGTGTGGCGATTGTGCTGAGAGGCCAACACGCATGAAGAACTGTTTGTGAGCGCGCTTAAGAGAGATGATGTCGAGATATGGGTGAACCGTGCAAATACGAATACGCAATCGCGAGAGGTGTGCCTGTTGTCCGTGTAGTTGTTGCTTTACTCACATTCTTTGGCACACAGAATGTAGTGCGTCTCCAACGGAGAACGCACTCCGCACTGCGACACTGGCGACTTTGTTTGCCTAACGCCCTTAAGGTCAAGGCTGACGAGTGCTCTTTGCGTTCTACCGAAGGCAGATTATAACTTTTGTCGAATGTCCGACATTCGACGGCGTTGGACGATTTTTGCAAATTTTGCAGCAAGCTGTTTCAAAAAAAAGAGTCTGGATGCTTGTCAACTGGTTGCGAGTGAAACTTGAGGCGAACGGAGGGAAAACTTCGAAGTCTTCCCTCAAAAAGATAGATTTTCAGTTTATTTCTTTGAGGGGTAGTAATTGACCGTGAAGTTCACCGTAATGTCACATACGTTTTATTTTATTGAAAGCTGGCCTCGAGTTTCACTCGCAGTTTGTTGACAAGCGCGTTATCAACTGGCTGCGTGGGAAATACTGGAGCCCTCGGGATGGTTATTTTCCCTCGGCTTCGCCTTCGGGGAAAATAACTTCTTCCCTCGGGCTCTATATTTCCCTACCAGCCAGTTGATAACCCTTACGAATAACTTGCACAACGTACGCGACTGTCGAGCTGCAGCGGGGGTAGCGAACCCGCTGCAGTTTCGCAAATGACGGGCGAGTCTCTTCATAGACTGTCCCGTAGCTGCGCAACACGATTGGGCGAAGCATATGCGAAGTGCCGATCTGTCCTTTTCTTGGATTCTTCCAATGCTGAGGGCGCGTGCTGTGCGTCGCACTTTGGCTACTGCACGCTCCGGGCGCAGGGCCCACAACACTCAAACGGAAGTGATACACGTTGCTGCGCGCCGCCTCTGTGCGCATGAGGAGGCACTGCACTCCGATAACGAGCGAATGAAGGAGATGTTCTGTGCCACCGTTGCACGCAGGACAGATAGTTGATGATGCGCACTACCGTAGTAGTTATGATGAGGTGTCATGCGCAGCCCTGTGTCGACATGCAGAAGATTGCAGTGTGAGGCTCACGCACACATGGGTTGCTGTCGCGCCCAGACGCGCGCACAAATAGGAAGATGTTGTGAGCGTTTGACAACCGTATCGCATCAGGTGGAACGGTTCTAGACGAGCGACATACGATTGCGGTGGTTGATGACGCAACGGCGCCTCCGTCGGTGGGACATTCGCTGCGGGTTTTCGACACTCGCGAGTCCTGTTCGCATTTTCGACGCTAGCGGCATAGTAGTATCGGCTTCCTCCTGCGCCTCAAGATGCCCAGGAGCACTCCGATCCGGACGAGAAGTCGTCCCAGCTACAAAAAAATCAGCGAGATCCGCAACGCAGTGAGGAAAGCATCCATAGGAGGAACCAGAAATAGCCCACTCCGCACACATTGAACACGAGCAGCCTGCAGAGCAAGAAGAAGCGCAAAAAGAAGAAACACCTTTGTCAGACCCATTCCGAGCTTTACGAAGAAGACATTCATGATGAGGCGCAGCCGGCGGAGCAAGAGGTTCACCCGACTGGGCGAGACTAAGCAAAAACTAACAGGACTAATTTACTCCAGTAAAGGCCAGACCATTGTCAGGTGTCCCTGCCATCCCTCTGTTCCCTGCCTTCCCTGCGTGCCCTGCGTTGTGACCTTTCCCTTCGAATTTGCTCATCGCGATAACGATTATATTCGCTAGTAAAGACCCCTGCTGTCACACATGACAGAAATCCGGAAACAAATTGCCCAACTTTTCTCCCCCAGGACATCTTGGGGCGGTGCGAAGGGTGCGGGTGGAGAGATCGGGGGCCGCGCGAAGGGTGCGGGTGGAGAGAGCGGGGGCCGCGCGAGCGGTGCGGTCGGGTGCCGGTGCGGGCGGGTGCCGGTGCGGGCGGGTGCCGGTGCGGGCGGGGGCGGTGCGGGTGGTGGGAGCTGTCGGGGAGCGAGAGCTATTTGTGACCTTATATCGGGGTCTCTCCAGATGTTGGACGGTGTGCCGGAGCGGGAGGGAGGGATTGTTTGGTGATGGGAGATGTTTGTCGGTTGTGATTAATCTATGGGTGCACGTGTGTGATGCGTCGCGCAGAGAAAGCCCCAATGGTATTATATTGATCATCAACGGACATGATGTCCGTTCTGTACCCTTTTCGGAGGGTACAGATTGAGCGGGGGATGGGATTTTGTTTCATACTAGGGTTATAAGGTGGGTACAGATTCGCGCTAATGGCCATGTATCTACCCTGGTACTACCCTGCCAAGCGTCCCCGAGCTCTGCAACGCCCTGTTCTTCGTGCACAGGTCGAGGAGCCACGTCGACTTCGCATGCGCCGTGCGCCCACTCCGACCGCGGCACAGTTCCAGCGGCCGCGCGGCAGGGAGCGCAGCGCCGCGCACGCCACATGCTCGCCGCGCTCGAAGCTTTCGCACATGAACAGCCGCTCGCCCACGGCGCACATGTAGCACGCGTCGTGGTGCGCCCGGCTCACGTCGGTGTGCGGCTCGCACAGCGCGGGCCGGAACTGCGCATCGTCCACGCTGGGCGCCTCGTGCATGTGGGGCGCTCAGAACATGTTGTAGCCGTCCTCCACCAGCACGCCGCCGTCTAGCACTGCGCACGCGAAGTGGTAGCGTCTGTCGCACGCCACCGAGCCGCACGGCACGCTCGCGTGCGTGCGCCCGCCCGCGTCGCGCGCACACTGCGCCTTGCGCGCGTCCCCCAGCGCGCGCGGCGCGCCGCGTACCGCGTGTGCACGAAACGCTACCTCGACAGTCGATATATATATACTTATATATATATGCTTATATACAGCTTGCCACTAAGAGGTTGTACTCTGAGAAGAGGCACATCTCGCGAGCCATACGTGCCAAACATGCTCGTTGATGCATGCGCCGCGCATGATGCGCGATCGAAACAAATGATGACCAAGTAGGCAACTCTGTGCAGAGTCTCTTTCAGATGCAGCTCATTCTCCCACAAGTGTGTTGCAGAAGAAGACCATGGTCACTGCTACTCTGTATTACGATGCTCCACCCGTACGAAACATTGCTGTCGGTGGCACAGTTTGCACAGGGACGTTCTTCGACGATGCCTGGCGTCCATGCATATCGACCAATGGAGCTTGATGAGGGATTCGATTTGCAGTAATACGTATATATTTAGCCGGGGAAGAGGAACCCGAACGGAAAGTCAACAACAAAAGGCAGTGTTCTGCAACAAATGTGGGCACTGAAGGAACAGAACTACGCTCTTAGCTTACAATATCATGCCGTGTTGACAACAGCCAGGAACAAGAGGGGTTCTGGATCATGCAATACTGTACTTGCATAATGCTGTACGACGCACTGACATTAGACGACACTCGGCACCACGATTAGAGAAGACGCACTGGGGAAGTGTGTCTGTGTGTTGGGCGTATCGAACGCACATGAACCAGAACGAAAAGTTGCTAGTTCCATTCCCGCTCTTGGAGCGGCAACGAAGTCCAATCGACTTCACTGTCCGCTAGGTTTATCACGTGTTGTGTGCTGGAGGTTGGACCGGCGGCAGTTAGTTTCTTATACTCTTCTTGCCATTCTCTTACAACCTCTGGTTCGTCTACATCTATGGAGGCCTTCACGAACACCATGTCAACGGCTGGCCATACGTTCCTTTTCGCAACGTGCAGCACGATGTATGCCTGTGGGAATTGAGAACTTCCATGCATTTGCAAGGCAGCCTTGTTCGTCAGCACGAACCAAACTCTTAGAGAGATTACAACGTTCATTGCGCTCATGTGTTCTTCCAAACTAATATATTCATATGAACCATTAGTAGCCGCAGACTTGATCACATTGATATTCATCTTAGCGTGGCATGACGAACTTCTGTTCTTTTCCTTCTTCGTACAGTGTTCATCGACACGTCCAATCCGTATATCATAACTGGATGGCCGAAAACCATCCACCCTTCCCGTGGGCACCTTTAAAGTGTCCTCGTAACCGTCTTTGCTCTCAGTTTCGAATGCTGCCAAAGATAGAGGTACGTATATGACATACCCCTTTGTCCCGCATTTCATCTTCAAATATCTGGTCTTTGATGCACAGAGTGGGATGAAAACTAGGTACCGAGAGGTGATACGGTATCCTACAAGGGTCCTTCGGAGTATCCCTTGCAAGGTATCTTCTATTACCTCAGAACATACTTTGTCCAACTCACGGAAAATGCCGCCAGACTGCCTCTCTCGGGAAGGTCGACATATAGGAGCTTCAAGAACAGGTGAATTTCGTCCAAAAGCGCATTCCAGAACTGCATGTGTGGAATCGCAAAGAAGTTGCCAACGTTTTCCATCAATTCGCAAGGCCCCAAAACCATCATTTCGTAGATTCTTATACCATTCCGAATGGGAAGTCGCCTGAAGAAGTATTTCTTCCGTTTGTTGTTGTTGTTGTTGCATCTTCGAATCAGCTTGCAATGAGAGGAATGGAGACGTTTTCATGGGTGCAAGGCCAGGTTCCGGTGAAGCGTGGTTTTGTAAGCTGGACACTCGACGGCTGGTGGGAGGGTTGGAGGACAAGAACAAACGAGATTCTAAGAATCCTGTGGCAAACAGTATCTATAGCCCAAATCCCTGCGGAAGGTGCCAGGTGCGCCTCAGGAGCATGCCGGAAAAAGCGTACACGTAGCAGGCACAATGTGGTCAATCCCACGTGGCATTTCTGTGAAGCACCACCGATTGCTACAGACCCCCAAAACATTCCTTCATAGGTAGACCAATTGCGGAAAACCTATAGTACAACAGCGCTAACAACGTGTCTTGCCACTCCGCTAATCGAGTCTTGTGTTCAAGTCAGTGAGCTCTTCTCCTGACGCCTACACTTACAGCTTAGGCCGATTGTCCTCCGATGCATATCGGGATCCGGCACCTCCGCTGGAGCATCCAGCTCCCTTCTAGTACTTAACCGGCGACTAGCACAGCTCCCTAGTAAACAGACCCTAGACATCTTACATACGACATACACACGCACGCTCCCACGGCGTGGGACCCACGCACCAGCTGGACTTCTGCAGACAGCCATTCCATTAAGAGACCATCAGTACCGGAGACCATCAGGTACTGATGGGGTTAGATACGTGCGTGAGTTCGTTGCACATTTCGACAAAAATTGCATAAATCGTGACGCAGCGTAAATGTAATATGAGTAAATGTGTTTTCAGGAGAGGCCACTGTCTGTTTGAGAAAGCAAAAACTGTTGTTACAGCGCATCTAAAAGAAACCGCGCCATGATGAGCGGCGCACAACTGGTGAACTAGTTGTTTAAGAAGCTGAATATCGGCGTAGAATGTTTACCATGACACTTTTTTCGAAAGTGCGTAGTCAGTGGGAGCGTCCTGAAACAACAATACAGATGGTTTCGAAGCTTCGCTTGTAAACATGTCAAAAACGTGAGAAACAGGTTGTGTCGAAAAGGTAGAAGTGTTCCAGGACGCTCCGAGTCAGTCATAGTCATCAAAATAAAAGCGCTAGTACGGGCCTGCATAAAGCTCGCGCGAAACGCGGTAACCTGGTATCGCATTCGATCAGGAATGGCGGGTAAGGCGCCATCTGCATGAAGCCGCACTGAGATGTGCGGTTGGATAGATAAAGCTGTTGCGAGTGATGATGCCGCGCTTGATATGAATGGGGAGGAACATCTGAACAGTGAAGACGAAGACTGCGCGCAAGAATTTGAGTCATGGGAGCGAACGAAGGGCAAGACTGGAGCGAAAGCAAATCTCGAGAGCTGTGGTGGCGTGAATGTGGGCTTTAGAGGTGGCGCGAAGAGCAGACCTCCCAGAAAGGGGCGTGATCGACGAAAGTGCAAACGTACAAACCGAGGACACCAGGCTGAAGCAAATGACGAAAGAGGTGCTAGTGCACCAATGAAATCAAATGTAAAGGACATGAAACTTCAGAAATGAACCCTGGAGAGCTCTCTTCTAGTACTACGAAAGAGGTTTCTTCTTTTGAATTGGAAGTGTACTAAGATTACGACGAAGCCATCTGTCAACACCTGTTTCATTACAAACAGATTCGATAGTAGCTTTGCCCTGGGTACAAACCTTTCGGGGTACGTATTCAAACCAGAAAAACATCTATGATTCGCGATCCCATCCTCCACTTTATCGTGTTGCTTAAACACTCTCAGACGAACCAACAAATCCGCCGGCACGGCAGCGGCGTGTCTTCAGGTGGCGTCTTAGCACTGCTGCAGAGCACCAACCATTGGGGTCGTCATAACGCTTTTTGCAGTGCAGACAACGTGGCGAACCATTCTTAGCGTACTTTGCGTACTGTCCTGCGCGTACCAGTCCTTTGCAATTCTCGTCCGGGCACGGACATTGCACTGCACCATCGTAGTACTTGCACTTCCAAACCTCTACCGTAACACCGTCCTTACCAAGAAAAACGACTTCAGTGGCACTCTTAAACACAAGGTGCCCAAATGGCCGTGGGTTATAATCTTTCAGCCACTCATTGACATGCGAGGGCAACAGCTCGTCTGCAGAGACGTACAGTTCATTCGAAACGGATGACGCACTAGAAGAGGTGGAATGCAATGACCTCGTCGCGAAAAGGGCCGGCTCAAGAGCAAGCTGAGGGTTATCCGTGCCGCGAGGATAACCATCACTGCTGACCGATTCAGCTTCGTCGGTGCTGACCGATTCAGCTTCGTCGGTGCTGACCGATTCAGCTTCGTCGGTGCTGACCGATTCAGCTTCGTCGGTGCTGACCGATTCAGCTTCGTCGGTGCTGACCGATTCAGCTTCGTCGGTGCTTACCGATTCAGCTTCGTCGATGCTGACGGATCCAGTTTCATCGGTGCTGGAGGATCGCTCATCGGTGCTGACCAATTTTTCATCGGTGCTGACCGCTTCAGCTTCGTCGATGCCGACGGATCCAGTTTCATCGGTGCTGGAGGATCGCTCATCGGTGCTGACCAATTCTTCATCGGTGCTGACCGCTTCAGCTTCGTCGGTGCTGGCCGATTTCGTTTCGTCAGTGCTGGCCGATTCCGTTTCGTTGGTGCTGACCGATTCAGCTTCGTCGATGCTGACGAATCCAGTTTCATCGGTGCTGGCGGAGCGCTCATCGGTGTTGACTACTTGTTCATCGGTGTTGACGGATTCACATGCAGCGGTGATGGCTGATTCAGGATTAGCGGTGCTGACGGATAGAGGATCATCGGCAAGACAGAGTGCTCGTAAGTCATTTTCCAGCTCAGCTGGATTCGTTACAGCTTTTTGGGCCCTGCTCCTAGTCATCATCTTGAAATCTTGAGCGCTTCTAACAGATAGAACGGGATAGTGTGCAGGACGTTGTGGACGACAGGTTCCATGACCGGTGTCAGGATGAGCCCGATTGGGTTTATATACGCTTTGGAGGTCGGAACGAGAGTAAAGATAGCACTGAAAAACACAACCGTGTGGCGCTCAGTAGTTCGGCTCATCGCCATTCTCTCGTTGACACCCGTACGGTTAGATCTTTCGTTGAATCTTTCCACCGAAGTACAAAACGGAGGGTACGAAGCATCTGGATGTAACATCATTCGAGGCCTTGTTGCGGTTCCTGTGCGCAAACTCAAAAGTGTCTAGAAGCCAAGTTCTAGACGTATCTCCACTTTTTAAACGAATCAGGTGCGATTTGGCTCATACGATAGCAGGAAAGAGCTCCTCTGGATAAAGAGTTCCTGTGCGCAAATTCAGAAGTATGTCTAGAAGCCAAGCTCTAGACGTATTTCCACTTTTTAAACGAATCCGGTGCGATTTGGCTCATACGATAGCAGGAAAGAGCTCCTCTGGATAAAGAGTTCCTGTGCGCAAATTCAGAAGTATGTCTAGAAGCCAAGCTCTAGACGTATTTCCACTTTTTAAACGAATCAGGTGCGATTTGGCTCATACGATAGCAGGCAGGATGCTCTTCTGAATGTACGAAGGTAGACATTGCAAGCCGTGTTCTAGGTTCCGCTCCGCAAACCAGGAATACGTCCACGATTCCAATCTATACATATCACATCTCCACGTTGTCTTCAAGATTCCGAAATTCCGGAGACGTCTTCGAGGGGTGAATCAAATTTGAGCTGGGGGTTCGTTCCGTGACTTGGGCCGACAGGTTCTATCCTCTTTGAATGAAGCAGTAGCCCAAGTATCCTTGGTATCTGCAGCTCCTGCTTTGATGCTCTTTTCAAGACGATGGGCAAGTATTCCTGTGACGATCCCCGCCACATGAGCAACATGGCTTACACGAACTGACCAAACGCCTTTGCCGTTATAACCGTGGCGAAGATATACAAGAACGCCAAACAGCTCCCTGAAAACTGCAGCACGCATTGCGATATCTGTAAACATAGAAGTTGAAGATGAAACTTGTTCTTCCAGAGAGCACCAGTAGAAAGAGAAAAGAGAGAATACAGCAGCACTTCCTCCCATATACGATGCCTGATACTGGGGATTGCGAAGGAGATTGGCGAAAGCTACGAACGCAACACTGCCAAGCAGTCCCCCTGATACATACAGTCCCCCGATTTCCGACACATGTAGAGATCGAGAACACGCCTGAATAATGACCCATGCCAATAAAGAGTTAGCCACCAGATGCTGCACACCGAAATGTGTGAATATGCACGTGAGAAAAAGGTGGGGGCGTTTCTTTTTCAGGGCATCGGACGTGAGGATAAAGTTTCTTAGCATGAATTTTGCGAGAAAGCCCCGTTTCGTCATTCTGTAAGCTCCAATGCCGAGGCGAAAAGAGATAAAGACAAGCAGATTCGCTCCCACTATCCCCAAACCTAAGGCCCGTGTCTCAAAGGACCCCAATGCCCATTTCCCTCAGAGAGAGGAGACACTGCGGTGACGTGTGACCATGCGTATAGCACAAGTGGCATATCAATCGCAATACTCCTGCTTGCAGGTTACCTTTCCGAACTTCGGTGAAACGAACCGCAGGGCGGGGGTCTCTCCATCCAGGCCGTTGAAAACGAGTACCTCCATTCGAATATGGGATAGGAGGAGCCGTCATACGACGGTTGTCCGCATACAGCGCTGGGTCAACCAGTGCTGTATCGAACGATGTATCCGTCGTAGACGGGAGTTCCGTAGTAGGCACGGAGATGACTTCGGCATGCGCAAGCTGCACGTTGTCATATCCCTGTTGAGGGTGTTCCGCCGCGACCAGCGAGAGCGATGGGGAGCGGTCCTCCATCACCAACGCTTTTGCGGACTTTGACCTCGACTGAAAACCACGAGCACGTAGTGCATCACCCTCCGCGCGTGCGGTTTGGACCAACTCGAGGTAAGTTGTCCTCGGCTTGTCCTCCCGACGACGGGCAATGAGTGACTTGATGGCTGGGCTCAGCCCATCAATGAACATCGTACAACGTTCCCCAGCGGGGTAGACATTACCACAGCGGTGGAAAGCCTTGTTAAGGCGTACCGAATAATCGGTTTCAACCTCGTCCGGGCGCTGACGAGTATCCCTCAAGGCGAGGATCGCGGACTGAATGGCATCATTCGTCGCGTAAGACCTTAATAGGTATTGGACGGCTTCGGGCCAGCACGTCACCCCTCCTTCGGAGGCTCTTGTGGAACCTCTTACAGAGTGATACTGGTCTTCGGCCACCCCCCGTAAAAAGTACGGCAGCGCCACGTAGGCTTGTCCTTCGTTCATCCCGAGTATATCGGCTTCCGCGACAAAGCGGGCAAGAAAATCCAACACCAAGATTGGGTCATCTCCAGAAAATCTCTGGTTACGGAGTGAAAGCTGCATTCGCTTGATGCAATCTTTCACTCTTCCCGTTCCACGGGGTGTACGCTCCAGCGAGGAGTCTTCCAACCGATAGAATCGGTACGAAAGTAGTTTTCGGTACATCCTATTCGTAGGCTTCAATTCCCGGAGTCCGGAGTGCCTTCTACCCTTTGTACGGGAGCGAATCACCCCCTGGGTGGCAGACGACCGCTTTGAGCGGGAAGAGCGCTCGCGGCGACCATCCTCCGTCTCGGAGTCTGAAGAAGTAGACTCATCCGAGTGACTCGGGTTAGAATCCGACGACGTCGGCGTATCCGAATGATCGTTGTATCGTTTGGAATTCCGCCTACGGCGGCCTTTGCCCGTTCCAGCGCGCTGGTCGCGTTGTGACACGGCAGCGACCGGAACATCCGGAGAGTTATTATCCATCCTTATGGTTTGTTCCAGCGTCTCCAGACGGGAGCGGACGCGATTGAATGGCTCCTCAATCCCTTCTACGAAGGCGGTGGGCGAACCCAAACATTCCAACATCTTGTTGACATCAGACCGTAATACACGGAGGTCTTCAGCAACATCCTCTGCAGAGGTTTTCTCGACCACCTCACGGAGGGCGCGAAATTCCCCTACAAGGGCATTATGAGCGGCACGCAAAGTGCGCACCTGGTCCTCCAGGGAAGTCCCCTGGGGGGTGTGGGCAGCAACCTCACGACGAGGCTCCGATCCCGCGGCAGCGGTAGCTGGCTGGGACGCCAAATGCGGACCAGTAGCAACTGGAGCAGGCCCGGCAACGTGCCGAGAGTTGGCCAACGGAGGCAAAAGAAGGTCCCGGGATTCCCGGTTTTGGCTCGACGTCCGAGAGGAAACCTTGGCCGCAAGGGTTGAACCAGCCCGAATCGGGATCTTAGAAATCACCCGATCATCGGGAACATCCCCATCATCGTAGGAGCGGCTGCGGGTAACCGCCGGCTCCGCCCCAGATGGCTTCCGAGACATCGGTAATGAACCGTTCAACGGGAAAACAACGGAATCTTCCGGAACGTAGACAAATCACCTCAAAAGAGGAAAAGCACACAGAATTCTAGGTCGGGAGACCAGTTTGTAGTGCAATGCCCCAAAGGGGAAAGAACCACGAAGACGTTCGGGATCTTCCTCACACGAGGTAGCACAGCGAGTAGAGCCCTTCCAGGGATGACACGACTATGTCGGTGTGTAAGGCCGAGGTCACCCTTCACGACGAGCGTAGGAAGGTAAACCAGAAGGTTGTTTCCGTGCAAACGGTGTGTGTGTATCCTCTGATGAGGCGATGATTCCACAGTGTGGCGAGTGCGGACCGGGTGTCAGCACGAGCCGCGAATGGCGGAGTAGCCACCCAAGAAGAGGGGAAAAAGGAAAAGGAAAAGAAAGGGAAAGGGGAATCCACGAAGATGTGGTAAGAGATACGGCAAAGCCGGGGAAATCCTTATACAAGGCGAACGCGACAAACAGCGGTATAATACTCCCACAATTGGGTTCGTTTAGGTGACGCAGGGCGGATAGACAACCGTATACTACGGAACCTTCCTCCTTATGGAGTCGAGGCGCTCGCAGGCGTAAAGTTTAGAGCCGTAACCCTGGTTGGGGAAGTTTACTTAGTGGCGAAGGCCGAGTGCCGAGCCACTATATAGTACAGTAACCTCCCAAGCTTGGGCCAAAAGTATCTGAAATAAATATCTAAATTACCAGCAATGCTGGTTCAACCATCCCTGGCAGGGGTTACCCACGTGTCCCACGCACACCCAAATTGGGGCAGCAGTGCCAGTGCACGTGTGAAATGTGCACAGTAGGTACACCGCATTGCGGTAAACATCCCGCATGTAGCGGTAATGGCCATCACCGCGCACAAGCGGAAAAACCACCAAGTCGTGAAATATCCCTTATGGGGCGTTGCACCACAAGGTGTTGCCTGCTAGTAGCAATCTCACCACAAAAGATGAAAGTGAGAATGCCCTTTGCAAGGCAATAAGACAGTAGAGTTGTTGGGATGGTTGTTGTACGGTGAATTGGTATATAAGTTGCTGCTATTGAATGTGTGGTTGATGTCTTGGTTGTTCTTCTCAGCCGAGATGGTCAGAGGAGGCCCGGAAGCCGCTTAAATAGAGGTTTTTGGCCTCAGCCAGTCACGCTTCGGCACACGCAGTGCACGAGCCACTGCTGCGTGACAAGTGTCTGCACGCGCCTGGCGCGCACAACTCGTGCCATGGCGCGTGCGCCACGTTCCACACGTGCTCCACATGCGCGGCTCGTGCCTTGGCGCATGTCACACGTGCCACACGTGCCGAACATGCGTAGCTCGTGCTACACGTGCCACTCGTGTGCAGCGCGTGCAGCACGAGCCATGCGCGTGCGCATCTGAGCGTGTACGGCACACGTCCTGATAACTGTAGCAATTTTTCTCTTTCCTAAATAGTTTCCAATTACGCCTTCACAGAGGTTACTGGAGGCTGAATTGTTCAGAAGTCTCGCTGAATGATGTGGTCCATGAAATAGAAGAGGAATACATTTCCGTCAGTCGAAGTGATATCGTGAAAAACTCTTGTCATCGCAGTTCTGTGTTTAATGTTTTCAAGGCATATATTGGTGACGATGAAGAGAAGATTGCTGTGAGATGGGTTCGCCCAGATCTTCTATTTGATAAGCATCACATTTCGAAACTTAAAAGAGAAACGAAGGAATGCGCAAAGTTGGTGCAAACCTCCATGAACAAAACTGATACTAGAGGATGGAAGGTAAAGGATGTTGTTCCCAAGAAGGGGAGAGGACACTTTTTCACCGATGTTCAAAGCCGCACAGTGCTCGTGAAACCTCACTTGAAGCACTTCAGGGTGTTTTATGAGGGTTTAGGCGACCTGAAATATTTGGAATGGTCTATACACGCCATTTTTTTGCAGGCATTGATACACTTTAGCATCAGTTACAGCAGAAGAGAAAGTATTATGACAAAATTGCAAGGATGTATTGATTACAGGTAGAACACCATTTACTTGTCTTCAACTGAGATCAAGAAGTATTCTAGTTCCTCTAGGCGACTAATTTACAACTTTCTCCGGGATCGTAAGTGCTCGAGGATGTGCCGCAGATGCTAAATACTGTGACTGACCGCGCCCGTGATTGACGCATCGCACGGTGTTCTTTTTGTCGAATGAGGATGTACAACGGCTGGAAAACCCTGGGCCGTCCTTTACTTTTGTAATAGAAATTTTGACTATCGTTGTAGCCTTTCCTGCTTCTGAGACTCAAGTTGGCTAATAATTTTTGTTGAGAGCAAAAAAAAACTACTGACGTCACCAAAAGTACGAGAGCTAACCCTCTTGATCATCAAACTTGACCCTCCTTTCCTTCAGTGTGCAAGGAAAGTGGTACATGCGGAACGCCTTGTCGTGGTGTGCGCCTCTGCCGACGGTCTCTAGAGGATGAATGAAGAGAAAATCGGGAAGAGGAAGGCGATAAGCGTTGGTAGCAAAACGCCCGCGGTTGAGGATATCTAAGGATTCTAATACTTTCTCGTCGTAGCCCAGTAAATGTAGTGCAGCTACTGATTAGTGGCTAGTGGCTGGGATGTAGAGGTATTGTGGGTCGTCGGGTCTTTAGCAAACCCTATAATAGTCGTAATGACTATTATAGGATACTCATAAAAAGAGAGAGAGAACATGAGTCTTATCTAGAAAGAGCCGCCGGAAAGCATTTTCTGAAATTTGAAAACCATCTTACCCTTGATACACGTATGAAAAGTCTACACAGAAAAGCGCCCCTGGGAGAAAACGGCGCCACCCAGCTCTGCTCTTGCAGTCCTGCGCCACATTCGCCCCACCATGAGCACCGCCGTAGAAGCCGCGCCCGCCGCGACGCCGGCATCAACCATTGCCGCCCATTCAGCGCCGCCCGCCGACTCTCAGCCTCCAGCCTCCGCTTCCCCGCAGCAACCAACTTCCACCTCACCCGCCGCGTCACCAGATAAACCTACATCAAATGGCGCCACCAACTCGCAACCCCCGACACACATTCCCGTCGTAACAAATCTATCAAGTCTTCCAGATGTGCTTACGGAGCAAGCAATGGCGCGTAATCAACAAGCCGCAACTGAGATTGGTGTCGAACTACAGGCCAAAATGTCCGTTGGACAGCCTATCACCGGCGATAGACGCACCGATTTTATCACAGATCACTACCGCTTCATGAATGAAATCGGACGACGGTTCAAGTTACGTCGCATTGGCGGCGCCGAACTTGACCTTTACGGTCGGTACAAGGCCGTTTTAGAAAGTGGCGGTTTACAGGCTGTCATATGTATACGCGCCTTTAAAATGGTAGCACAGTCCTTAGTGCTGCCGAAGACGTGCACATCAGCCGCCTTCATCCTTCGCATCGAGTGTGAAAGCTGTTGTATATGTATGAGCAGAAGCACGTTTGGAATCGCGAACCACATCAAGCCGCGCCGCTCTACGCCGTCTACAGATCTCATCGTGTCTTCAATCCTTTCCGTCATCAAATAGCGCTTCCACCACCACCGCCGTCACTACCACCTCCGCCCCCTGCTCCCACGGCTCCGGCCGCCGTTCACCCGCCGCAGAAGCCGAGCAGCAGGCCTCGTCGACATGCGGCTGTCGCGGCCATCACTGCTGTCGCAGCCGCCGTGTCCGACGATCCGTACTCATATCCCATATTCCCCAGGCGGTCTCGACTTACTGGACTCGATGAGCATTCGCTTACCGTTCACGAAGAACAGCTTCTTGAGGATCAGGTGGTGAATGAAAGCGCTCCGCATGCCATATATGTCCCGAATCAACCCGGTGAACGAGAGCGAGTGGTGGCTGCTCTATGGAGCCCCATTCATGATGATGTGGCATGGGCATTAGGGACTCTTAATGCGCTTTCGTTTGACCTTCGCAACATATTCGTGGCTCAAGAATTCCCTGGTGTGCTCGATGCACTGCATGAAGTGCTAAACCGTCACATGGAGGATATTGTTCGAGCGCGACCGTTTGGCGTCGAAGCCGGTATGGAGGAGTTTGACCCATGTGCGCCACGAGATGTTCCTCTGCCCGCGATGGATGTTCAGGCTGCTGGTTATTTCGACACCGGACCGGGGGTTGGAGTTTCACATCGTCGCATGCGAGAAGAGCATCTGTGTTCATCCACGCTGCAGCAGTACAGCAATTTGTTCAATATTGCTGATCCTATTGCAGTTGATCGTGAACAATGTGCGGTTGTCGCCTCTAATGTGCTGAGGAACATGAGCTTTTTCGATCGCAATGCCATCTTTCTGGCTAATTCCATGTCCATTCTCAACATATCTGCCGTGATGATTCAAACCATGCAGGTTGCAGCAAATTTGCGAGAGGCATTGATGGAAATGTGGATCAATGTATCACCGTATCTCAACGAGTCCCCTGGTTCTGCTGGGAGTGCTGTGCTGGGGACCTGTATAAAACTGCTGGACCCGTTCAATGCTGGAGCCGAGCAGACACGCTTTATGAACTGTGGGGAAGTCCTGGCACGTCTTGCTGCCAGCCCTGAGCGAAACGAAGCGGCTATTGTCGCCACTTTTGACGACGTGTTGCCGCGATTAGTAGACATGTTGGGAGGGCGGAGTCGACGGTATGTGAATGCCAGTCTTGCGGCGTTTTGCAACTTCAGTGCGTTTGACTGGCCTGTACGCGATCGAATTGCACGTACGCCTCGTGCCTTAGAGCGATTGGTTGGTATGCTTTCAGATGCTGAACTGGCACCGTGAGCGGCGTTGACGCTACTGAATCTGGCGGAGGCTCCGAATAACAAGTCGGTTTTAGTGTACTACGAGGCACGGCTCGTCGAACTGGCCCTGAACCCTTCTCCCGCTGCTGATACAGTGGCTTCTATTCTTTTCAAGAAGCGTCGCAGAAGGCTTCGAGGTGGTTTGGCACACGTAGGTGGTTTGGCACACGTTCGTGCTTGTTTCTTGTCGACGATATCTGGCATGTCAATGGAATAGATTCTGATGTGTTAAGAACCCTTGGGATAATTGTGAACCCGAACAGTAGAATGGTTTACACGACGAGGGATAAACATTTTTTGAGGGCGGCTAGCACGGTGATTACGTTCAAGGAAAAGGAAACGCTTGGGGAGTTGTCGCGGCATATGTTGATTGCACACGCGGGTTTTGATAAACGTACTGTGCTTGACCAAGAGAACAAGGAGGCCTTCATATACTTTCTTACATTGTGCCGAGGCCTTCCGCTTGGGTTCGGCATTGTTGGCAGTTCTGTTGGAAAGTACGCAGATGATTGCTCCCCCAGGAAAGACGCATGGGCTGAGTTCTACAATGACATTCTTTCGCGAGAAAAGGACTTGATGGAAGAGGACGCTGAAGCATATGGTACACTGCCAAAGATTGCAGATATATCTCTTCATGTTCTTGGGAAACGCAGTGGACATGGTAAGTTTAGGTTCTGGTTTCGTGCTTTGTGCGTGCTGCAAAAGCAGCAATCTGTCCCTGCACAGATGCTACAAAAGCTGTGGGACCTGGATACGCTACAAGAAACCAAGGCTGTTGTGGAATCGTTTAGCGATGTTTCCCTTTTGCAGATGAGAAGAATAGGCGGCTCCATGTATGTGCAGTTGCATGACTTAATTCTTGATGTTGCCGCTTTCAAAGCCAGGAAATCTAGTGAGACGGTGGCTTTCTTTCAAACCCTTGTGCACAATTATATCCCAGCGGGCCAAAGATATGTGATAGGTAACTCGACTAAACTTGGAAGGAGAAATATGAAGGGATGTGCAGGACATGATGATGTAATCTGCAATACAGGAACTCTTGAAAGGCAGCGGGGACCACGACCTAGGAAGCCACAGCAATTTTAGGATCTCAAACGAATTCCATGCAGCGAAAGGGACGCAGATGGGTGTTTGAACCACCAGCAAAGTGCAAACTTTGTCGAGAAACATGTAGAACACGCACGCAAACAGCAATGTGCGGCAATTGACGAAGAGAACGAAGAAATCGTGGCAGGGATGAGCAAGCAAACTTCTTCAAATTCGGTGCTGTTTCATGCGTGGTGGAGTAATGAAAATGATGGTTACATTTACAACAACCTTTGCAGGATTCTTCGAAAGGCAGGATATGGAGAGCAGCTACTGTGGTTGTTATCGCAACCGCAGTGGATCGTGAAGCGACTTGTTGAAGGGGGAATCCTTAGTGTGGAAGGCGACTTGAGTCATGGTAAAGCTGTTTGCGGCGATCATTCTCCGCAGCCAGCAATCCATAAGGAACATCTGCAAATGATAGAACGAGCTGCGAGGCGGGGCGCATTGTTTGCGAACAACAACACGCGCGTGGAGGGGGGTTGGTTTCAGATTCACGGTCGGTTGCTGTGGCACGCGACGCGAAGCGCGTTGACGAAGGATTTCGTGGAGAAGATGGAGAGGAGTGCACCGAAACCATGGCTGAAAGCGTCTGAGGGCCTGTTGGAACAGGCGGGTGCTGGTGCACGTCAAGTTATCAACGTTCGAGGTCGTGTGGACTTCATGCTAATGAAGCCTGATGTAATCTGGATTTTGTCGTTTACACCAGTCAAGAATGTCATGCATGTCGGAAAGTACGAAACTGCGAATGAATACTACAAAGAACAGAAGCTCGATCCTAGAAAGTCGCCTAGAGAATTGGAGTGTGCTTCTTTCTTGCCGGAATAAACGAAGGGTAGTGACAGCACACAATTATGAAGGCATTCGTGTGTGGAACAGGCGAACAGGAGTTTGCGAGAAAGTTGTAGCACACGACTGTGCTAATCATGGAAGATTTGTCGACTTTTGCGCGGATGGAGCTCTGCTTGCGTGCGAGTCGAAAGGTCATACTATTCAGATGTGGGATATACCTAGCGGAAAAGCTGTTGGGCAGACGCTTAAGGGACACACAAGCGGGGTAAGGTGCGTATCTGTGAATAAGGACAGCACTCGCATCGTGTCTGCGTCGGAGGACAGAACTGTCCGTGTATAGGACGCTACGAGCGGCAAGGCCGTCGGGAAGCCGCTTCAAGGTCACCAGAACGGGGTGAGGTGCGTAGCTGTAAACGCGGAGGGCACTCGCATCGTGTCTGGGTCAGACGACAGAACGGTGCGTTTGTGGGACGCTGGCTCTGAGAATGGGAACACCATCGGGCAGCCCTTCAAAGGTCACAGTGCTCGAGTGTGCTGCCTTGATATGAGCGCCGACGGCACTCGCATTGTTTCTGGCTCCTATGACAGGACAGTGCGTGTGTGGGACATTGAAAGCAACAGTGCCGTTGGGCAGCCGCTTCTAGGTCACACCGGCGGGGTAAGGTGCGTGGTTGTAAATGCGGACGGCAATCGCATCGTATCTGGCTCATATGATAGTACGGTTCGTGTATGGGACGGTGAAAGCACCTACGCCGTCCGGCAGCCGATCCTTGGTCACACAGGCATGGTGACGTGCGTGGCTGTAAACGCGGACCGCAGTCGCATTGTATCTGGCTCGCGTGATAGAACGGTGCGTGTGTGGGACGCGCAAAGCGGCAACGCCGTCGGACAGCCGTTCTACGGTCACACTGATTCGGTGTGGTGCGTCGCCGTAAGCGCGGACGGCACCCGAATCGTGTCAGCGTCACGGGACGAAACGGTGCGTGTGTGGGATTCTGAAAGCGGCATGGCCGTCGGGCAGCCTCTCCGAGGTCACGAACAAAAGGTGATGTGTATGACAGTGGGTGCGGATGGCAATTGCATTGCGTCCGGCTCATGCGACCGAACGGTGCGTGTGTGGAACGTTGCAAGCGGCAACGCCGTCGGGCAGGTGCTCGGAGGTCACGCAAGGGCGGTGATGCGCGTGGCTCTAAGCGCGGACGGCAGCTTTGTTGTGTCGGACGACGACATATTGGACCGGCTGTGGACATTGACGGGCGGCGGCGCTGAGTGCGTGCTCACGTCACGTGCGTACGACGAATGGCACAGTACCATCGTACCATCGAGTCGCTCGAGCTGACGTGATCTTGGTCCCCATGGTGGGCGCTATCGCAACGGGTGTGCGACGACGCAAAGAACGGCTCTGAGATTGTGCTGGGCACCTACGAACACGGCGTAGGCAACATCAAGGATGGTGATGTTTACTTTTCATCATACTTCCGCTCGTGCCGTATTGTGCGCTGACTTTCCCTACTGCCATCTCTTCCCATGTCTTGGGCGCCATTTGCTCTCACCGGCCTTTATCTCCACGGCCTCTGCAACGCCAGCCGTGTGATCGGAGAAAAGCAAACATGGAAGCCAAGCCCAACGCGTGTTTACCACTAACAGCTCGACCGTCCTTGCGATCCGCGCATTCGTGCGCAGCAGCTGCTGCTTGGGTTGTCGCGAATTCTCGCGCTCGCTTGTTGTTCCTCGCTTGCCACGATCCGGTTCACAAGATGGCTACTGCTGGACGTGACTGTCCAGATTGCCGGTTGGACGACATCAGCAAGACGATTTAACATGACTATCCCGCCGCGATCATTATAGGTTTCATGCTTTAGCTCCCCCGTGCTGCCGTCCCGAGAACGGGGTTTGTTTGGGTCGGAGCTGCGCAGAATAGAAGGACGGGGAAAGGCAGGAAGTGTTGATGAAACTCGCATCGTGTCATGCTTGCGAGAAGCGTTGGTGCGTGTGTGGAACAATTGGAGAGACTAGGGCAAATGGAGAGTTCAATGATAGAAAACGTGAGGTTTCACAAGAAGTGAGATTTGGTTCAATGAGATACTTTGGTGGCTTCGTGTGTTCTGCAACGAGGGACCGGACGATATTATAAGTGATACCGTAACACGGGGTTAACTGGTATCATTAGTCGCAACAGCACTTGTAGTGTAGGTTACGGGCACATGAAAACTTATACCGATGTCGAGGTAGAACTATTGAATCGTTCCTCTGAAAATAGATTCGCATCCCCAAAAGATAAGCGCTTGGCATGCTCCCAGTCTCTCCCCATTGAGGATAAAGCTGTCGTAGTAACGTCCAGTAGCGCAGCTAAGGCTCTCTTAACATGCAAAACTTCTTGAAAAGGCAATCCTTCTTGGTGCTGAGTGTTGCCAAGAATACATTCTCTCATTCCCCTCGTTATTCGTGAAGCACTTTCAGCAACTGAACCATATTTCAGAACTGCATGTGCCAACGTAGAAGTGAACTCATCCCTTAGGAGGAACTTCACTTCTGTCGAGAAAAAGTCTTCGTTCGAAGCTTCCTCTAGCGCTGCACTTGAAGCATGCATGCCCAAGAATTGAAGGTCCGGAACAGTCAGATCAACTCGAGTTCCATCCATAGCAACACTGTGAGGTTCCCCTTCACGTGGCTGATTAACTGAAGAGCGCGAAACACGGGGAAACCACTCGCTGCACCAGAGAGCTTTCACATCGTTAAGAGCGTCTGCCGCACACGGTACATCAGGCTTTTGTGCCTCGCAAGAGTTTGATTGATGTTCAGCCATATCCAATTTGAAGTTGTGGAAAGCGACTGAGCTTGAGAGAGAGAGAGACGTTTGTTCGGTCACAAGTGAAGGGGGCCTGGTGTCATGGGGGCCCGGAGGTGGGCGAGGTGGGTGCTAGGCGTCGCCGGTTCCACGCCGCAGCTGTAAGTTGAAAAAGTCGACTCTCCACTTGTCTGACGATTGTCAAACATTCAGCGCCAGGGCTTGTACCGCGTTCGGCCGATATCAACTCGCCGACCTTTTGAAAGAATAGCCGTGCCTAAGGCTCGACTCTTCCGTGGATGTAAACCACGCTTGATCTTGAAGAACGGACGCTATGCTAATGAGATGCTGCTCTGGCTCGGTTGCTGTTCGCTGGCGACAGGTCCGAATCGACTCCGTGTCTGACGTGCGACCGCTGACCAATCATAGGGAGGGGTCCAATACCTGATAAATAATATCACCCAACCCCAACCAACCAACCACCTCCCCGTATCGAGCGCGCCAGCCAATAGCGTGGTGAGGTTCACAATCGTCGCCTTTTCGCCCAACCCTGCAGAGACAAGTCAGAGAAGATATCTGTCCATTGTCGACAGCAGTTACTGTAAAGTGCGGAAAGAAGGCGGTTGCACGTGACCCGTGGGTGCTTTACTGTGTGTGCGAAAGGGCCTGGCGCGTGTAACATTACTGAGAGATTCTGGCCCTTGCGCGACACGGGTGCTGTGCATTGCTGTGTTCGTTCGCCCGCTACTGAGTGCCTTCCTTCACAGGTGGCTAGCGTGAGCTGGGGCGCGGTCCTTCACCGACAGTGGCTTGCGACGGTGGCGTTTGCATCACCTTTGATGGTATCGGAGCTGCGCATGCGGTGGTGGCGGTCGGCGCTGCTCGCCTGCAGGTGGTGTCAAACATCCTTACAGTAGATACCGAAGGTATCATTATAGCTCAGACTGACGCCGGCGAAGTCTCAGTAAAGTCCAGTCAAAGTCGAGCTCGCGCCCGCTCGTTCTACCCTTGGTAGTACGGACTCTGACGCGTTGGCAAACTTCACAGCTGGTTTGAACTAGATTGCGGCGGATTCGGTACCCAATGCCATCCAGAGCGCAGGATACGTGCGTACAACGGCGCCGCTTGCCAGTTTAACGCCAGACCTTCCTCCACCACTCCGACAAATAGACCGCACTCTCCTCAAAGCCATGCTCGGCTCTGACTCTTATCACGCTTGCAAAAATTCGAATGTGTCATCGACGTGAGTGACTCTCGCCCATCTTTGCTGACGAGCATGTTTGTACCGGTTTAAACCGCCGTTATAGATCCTACAACGGCACACAATCAAAAATAGTCTCAACTTGTCTGGATCTCACCATTCCTGCCTTTCGAAAAAGCGTTTCACAAGCAACACTCTCTGCATAATGGTAATGGAATCTCAATGGAATTGAATTACAAATGTGCCGATTTTTCGCATCTCAATAGTGGCAACACATTTGCAACCGATGTTGCGTGATGCCCTGCCGTTGATTCATTGTTCTACGCATGAGAGAGTAAAGTCAGAGGGCAGGTCGGAGAGAAAGGTGGTGAGCGAGAAGGATGGAGGCGCGTTGAGACGTCCTGCGATGGCGGGGCGGCCGGACGCGCAGGAAGCGGCGGGCGCGGTGGGTGCCTTGTGTGGGGGAGCGAGAGCGTGAGGGAGAGCGGCGAGAGAGTGGGTGTGGACGCGCTCATGGCGAAGGATGGGCGCGCGGGGGAGGGAAGATGCGGCAGCGAAGAAGACGTGTGCGGTACAAGGTTAGGATAGGATGCGGTGGATTGACACGGCCGTTTCGGCGTTGGCGCCAAAACGCGCAGCGCCTTTTTTATTGTTGTCACTTGAGCGGGTTGCCACGAGGCGGATGGCTCTCAACTTGAGAGCCATCAGCTTGAACGACACGACGGCCGGAACCCACGCCAGCGGCTCCAGACGCGCCCTGGGCTGCGTCTCGCCCGTGGAGTGCACCTCCTTCAGCCGCTCCAGAATGCCGCGTCCCTCAAAGTCGCTCTCCACGAAGAAGAACGGCATCACGCATGAGCCCCTCTTCCTGTTCGCGTCCGCGCCTTCGTCCGTCTGGTGCTGCTTGAGTGCGGCGGATTGGTGCAAACGGTCTCCCGCGCCGTTTTTTGCCAGCGCGTCCGCGCCGCCGGCGCCCATTTACGCCTTCTTCAAGCGAACTCCCGCCAGTTGCGCGCGCGCCGCCTCCTCTCTTCGCGCGCCGCGCGGCGCCCTCGGCAATCTCGAGACAGCGCGCTCAAGATTCAATTCATGTCCACTTTACTTGCATTACCAGCGCTTTACTACGTGCATTACTTGCCGTCCGACGCATTACTTTGACGAAGTGTTATCCTATCGCCCAGGCTCAGCGCAATGCCCTGCGTCTTGCTGCGGATTCGAATATTACCAGACAGCGTCCCGTCTGACAGTTTCTCCACGCACAGGTTCAGCAGCGCGTCTTCGCAAAACTCCGATCGAGCGTACAGGTTAGCCGCCAGGTATCCGCTCTCTCTCCTGCGGGTGCAGAGGGGGTACCCGAGGAAGGCGGTGCGACGTACGGTTTTGAGCGGCCGCCGAGGGGTGGGTGGGGCTGGCGGAGGTGGTGAGGAAGCGGTTCAAGAAGGTGCTGTCGATCTCGCCGTCGGCGTCGGTGGGGACGGCGGCGATTCTGGACGCGTGGGCGAGGCAGGCGGACGCGGTGCCTCCCCATGGGACGGAGATGTCGGATCAGACGAAGGTGACGGTGTGACAGGCCTCGTGGAAGTCGCGATGGTTGCGAAAGCTGTCCAGGTACGTGTAGAGCTTTGGCGACTTGGATTCCAGCAGCGAGTGCTGCGGGACGTACAGCCTGTACGGTACAGGTGAAGCGCGCGACGTAGCGCCTGTGTGCGTACTGACTGCGCTCGATTTCCAGCGTGCGCAACGACGGCGCACAGCGCGCGCGCGCGCGAGCCAAACAGCGAGCTGAGGGCGGCGGCGGCGCGAGCAGAAGCTCACGCTCACCACCGCCGTAAGTACCCGCACCCCGCACCGCACACCCCCCTCTCCCCCGCGCTTTCTGGGACGGCGGATTGGATTATGCGCATGGCACGGGACACGGAGTCCACTGGGGTCGTTCATGAACGTGCACGAGAGACTGCACATGATTTCAATGAAGCGGGGTACTACGGGGAGGGCGCGTTTGGCATCCGCATTGAGAACCTGTGCATCGTGAGAAAGACGATGGAGCATATCACGCTGTGCCCTTTTCGGAACTCGATCTTGCCATGTTCGAACAGACCACGTCGTGGATTGAAGATCGTCATCTTCTGTTTCCGGCCACCACCACATTGTTGCACGCCGCCCCAAGGAGAACACCGCTTTCCAATTCGCAGATTTGGATTCAGAGAAACAAAATGTATAATCGTGGTATTCCCGCAAGCTTCTGTAAGCCTCACACGCACGGTTAGTAACTAGGATACTGTTCGGCTGTGGTACTACGCTCTCCGTTTTGTATTCCGGAATGCCATCGTGCCTGCGTTGTGGAAGACAGGCAAGAAAAGACTCTCTGAGGGTATATAAACCCGTTCCGGAGAAGATTTGTCGTCCTTGCCAGAAGCTATGGCGTAGGAAAGATTTGTTTGTTTACGAGAAAGACGAACACTTCTCCTTTCGGCCAATCCTAGGAGGCAAGCGAAAACGAATAACAAGCTTTGGACGGACGACAAAAACTGTCTACTCAAACCCGTCCTTTGAACTCGCCGAAGAAGAACCTCCTAATCTGGAGAGGACTCCGGAAGTGGAAGTGGTTCGAAACGGTGGAAATCAAGAAATTATCGCCCCAATTTTATTCAGTGATTCAGACTCGGAACCTATGGCTCCTGAAAAAGACACTCCGGGCCCCGCGGCTTCTACAGAAAAGGAAGATGTACAAGAGGAACATGTAGATGAAGTTTTCAACAACTTTATCGGAAAGGGTCCATTGTTCTCACACATACTGAATCTGCGCCAGAGGATACGTGATCTTGAAGCGACGCTTAAAAAAGAGCAAGCGAAGCGCAACGAAGCGGAAGAGAAGCTCGAGGGAGTCAAGTCAGCGTTGCAAGAAGAACGCAATTCTAGGATAGCACTGGGGGTTACTCTAAAAGAGTGTTGGCAGAAATGCGAAGGACAACTTTCAAACGATGCTTGACCCATTATCGCTATCACTGCTCACAGAGATGGCGTTTGAGTCTTTTGTAGCATCGTGTTCGCAGATACCAACAGCGCTGCACAGCAAGCAGAACAACCCTTTAAATGAAGAAATGCAGTTACCCTTGAGGATTAACCGTTATATGCAGTCTGAGAGACGAGTGAGTTCACGTTTATACCAGTTGAACCTGGTTGTAGGGAAAACTGGAACAGCGGGACTTTGCAAGGTTAAAGCACCGCCCCCTCCATCTTGAGAATTCGAGAAGTAAAAACAACAAACACAGACAAACGCACTTGTGGGCGACCACAATAAGGGTTCTGCTTCTTTGACTCTGGTCATATGTTTTGCAGGCGTCCGTATGAATTTTTACTTTCCTCTTAGTGCCGAAAAAGTAAACGAGCAACCCCCCCAGAGCCTCAGGACAAACAGAGACGCACGGGCATTCCACAATTTACGATCGATAATCTCAGCCCCCTTCCAATCAGTCCGTAATCGGTTGCACCCAGCCCAGAACCAGCAGCAACGTCTGGACGGGTAAACGTCGAGCGGCAAGACGGAAATCGTTTGCAATGACCTGCCGCAATAGGCAGCAATTGTGCATGAACATGAACTAAGTCAGCCACTTGCTTCAGCATATAGCAACCGCTGACAACCGCATGTTGAAACAGGATCTTCAGGACGGGACATGCCTTACATATTCGTTTCCTTTTTTCATCTATTCCAAGCAAGAGCAGCGGCGGTATCGGAAAGCTACACTGGTACAGCGTGCTCGCACATATCCTTGTTGTATGAAATGAACCTCCGTCGTTGAATGGCTCGAGACGATCTCCAAACTCTGGAGCCCAGGAGGTGTTTCATCGCACGGTGCGATTCGCACCAGCGCGTTATAATTTGCTGACTTCCAGCGAAATCACAGTTGGCTTCACCGCTCTCGGGTTTGTCGGAGCCGAAACCAGCTCTACTACTCTGCAGCTTTCCGCCATGCGCAACAAAGCTTTGGTCCACGCACATTCGCGCAGAACGCGGCCATCACCTTGTTACCTCACAGTGCTACGCAGATTTTGTAGCCATAAGTAGCTATTTGACGATGTCACACAACTTCTCTTCCTCCCGCACCCCGCCGTTTCAAATCTTTCTCAGCCACGCCGGTGAAGACAAGGAAACAATTGCACGGCCGTTGTACAGACGCCTTCGCAAGCACGGGCTCTCCGTCTTGCTCGATAACGAGTCGTTCAGTGTTGGCCAAGATTGCCCGGAGGTCATGGAGCATGCCATGCAAACCGCGCCTGTGGGCGTGTTTATCTTGAGCCCCGAGTTTGTTGCAAAGCAATGGTTCATGCGTGAGCTTCTGACATTTGTCAAGCGCTACGACGACGCCACTGCTGCTAAAGAGGTCCCACCGTTGCTTATTCCAGTTTTTTACCGCTTCGCCACTCACCAGTGCCGCGATCCGACCATCTTCGATAAGTACAGCGAGCTCTTTTCTCGACACGGTCTTTTTAATCGTGCCCTGGAGGATGTTATATCATTTAAAGATGTGAGGCATGCATTGCATACGGCCGGAAAGTTGTGGAGCGTGGAAAACAACTGCGGTGCATCCAACTCGGACAACCCCGACATGCTGGACACCAGAGAGAAGTTTATCCAAACTATTGAGAACAATACTTTGGAACGTCTTGGATTTCTACGGGCTACTGTGGAAGGCCGAAGCCATCCAGTGATATCCGATCAACCTATGCAACAAGATGTGTACACTTGCTGCAACATGGTTCCCCCTAATCCCCCGCGACTAACTTTGGACTATGATTCGCCAACCATGTGTGAGGGGAGGTTAAAGGCAGCGGTTCTACGGGCGAGCAAGAGCCGAATTGTTGCTGTTGTGGCGAGTGGAAAAGGTGCAGTTGGTAAGACGTGCGCTTTGAGAGGACTTGCTGATAACTGTGAGATCAGAAGGAGGTTCACGATGGCTTTCTCTATATTCAGCTAGGAAACGATGCTACAATTTCGGATTTGATACCGAAGATTGCACGTATAGTCGATTGCACGGGCGGTTCGAAGTTCTCTAATATGATAAATGTTGCTACGTCTGCTCAAGAAGCGTCGCAGAAGGCTTCGAGGTGGTTTGGCACACGTTCGTGCTTGTTTCTTGTCGACGATATCTGGCATGTCAATGGAATAGATTCTGATGTGTTAAGAACCCTTGGGATAATTGTGAACCCGAACAGTAGAATGGTTTACACGACGAGGGATAAACATTTTTTGAGGGCGGCTAGCACGGTGATTACGTTCAAGGAAAAGGAAACGCTTGGGGAGTTGTCGCGGCATATGTTGATTGCACACGCGGGTTTTGATAAACGTACTGTGCTTGACCAAGAGAACAAGGAGGCCTTCATATACTTTCTTACATTGTGCCGAGGCCTTCCGCTTGGGTTCGGCATTGTTGGCAGTTCTGTTGGAAAGTACGCAGATGATTGCTCCCCCAGGAAAGACGCATGGGCTGAGTTCTACAATGACATTCTTTCGCGAGAAAAGGACTTGATGGAAGAGGACGCTGAAGCATATGGTACACTGCCAAAGATTGCAGATATATCTCTTCATGTTCTTGGGAAACGCAGTGGACATGGTAAGTTTAGGTTCTGGTTTCGTGCTTTGTGCGTGCTGCAAAAGCAGCAATCTGTCCCTGCACAGATGCTACAAAAGCTGTGGGACCTGGATACGCTACAAGAAACCAAGGCTGTTGTGGAATCGTTTAGCGATGTTTCCCTTTTGCAGATGAGAAGAATAGGCGGCTCCATGTATGTGCAGTTGCATGACTTAATTCTTGATGTTGCCGCTTTCAAAGCCAGGAAATCTAGTGAGACGGTGGCTTTCTTTCAAACCCTTGTGCACAATTATATCCCAGCGGGCCAAAGATATGTGATAGGTAACTCGACTAAACTTGGAAGGAGAAATATGAAGGGATGTGCAGGACATGATGATGTAATCTGCAATACAGGAACTCTTGAAAGGCAGCGGGGACCACGACCTAGGAAGCCACAGCAATTTTAGGATCTCAAACGAATTCCATGCAGCGAAAGGGACGCAGATGGGTGTTTGAACCACCAGCAAAATGCAAACTTTGTCGAGAAACATGTAGAACACGCACGCAAACAGCAATGTGCGGCAATTGACGAAGAGAACGAAGAAATCGTGGCAGGGATGAGCAAGCAAACTTCTTCAAATTCGGTGCTGTTTCATGCGTGGTGGAGTAATGAAAATGATGGTTACATTTACAACAACCTTTGCAGGATTCTTCGAAAGGCAGGATATGGAGAGCAGCTACTGTGGTTGTTATCGCAACCGCAGTGGATCGTGAAGCGACTTGTTGAAGGGGGAATCCTTAGTGTGGAAGGCGACTTGAGTCATGGTAAAGCTGTTTGCGGCGATCATTCTCCGCAGCCAGCAATCCATAAGGAACATCTGCAAATGATAGAACGAGCTGCGAGGCGGGGCGCATTGTTTGCGAACAACAACACGCGCGTGGAGGGGGGTTGGTTTCAGATTCACGGTCGGTTGCTGTGGCACGCGACGCGAAGCGCGTTGACGAAGGATTTCGTGGAGAAGATGGAGAGGAGTGCACCGAAACCATGGCTGAAAGCGTCTGAGGGCCTGTTGGAACAGGCGGGTGCTGGTGCACGTCAAGTTATCAACGTTCGAGGTCGTGTGGACTTCATGCTAATGAAGCCTGATGTAATCTGGATTTTGTCGTTTACACCAGTCAAGAATGTCATGCATGTCGGAAAGTACGAAACTGCGAATGAATACTACAAAGAACAGAAGCTCGATCCTAGAAAGTCGCCTAGAGAATTGGAGTGTGCTTCTTTCTTGCCGGAATAAACGAAGGGTAGTGACAGCACACAATTATGAAGGCATTCGTGTGTGGAACAGGCGAACAGGAGTTTGCGAGAAAGTTGTAGCACACGACTGTGCTAATCATGGAAGATTTGTCGACTTTTGCGCGGATGGAGCTCTGCTTGCGTGCGAGTCGAAAGGTCATACTATTCAGATGTGGGATATACCTAGCGGAAAAGCTGTTGGGCAGACGCTTAAGGGACACACAAGCGGGGTAAGGTGCGTATCTGTGAATAAGGACAGCACTCGCATCGTGTCTGCGTCGGAGGACAGAACTGTCCGTGTATAGGACGCTACGAGCGGCAAGGCCGTCGGGAAGCCGCTTCAAGGTCACCAGAACGGGGTGAGGTGCGTAGCTGTAAACGCGGAGGGCACTCGCATCGTGTCTGGGTCAGACGACAGAACGGTGCGTTTGTGGGACGCTGGCTCTGAGAATGGGAACACCATCGGGCAGCCCTTCAAAGGTCACAGTGCTCGAGTGTGCTGCCTTGATATGAGCGCCGACGGCACTCGCATTGTTTCTGGCTCCTATGACAGGACAGTGCGTGTGTGGGACATTGAAAGCAACAGTGCCGTTGGGCAGCCGCTTCTAGGTCACACCGGCGGGGTAAGGTGCGTGGTTGTAAATGCGGACGGCAATCGCATCGTATCTGGCTCATATGATAGTACGGTTCGTGTATGGGACGGTGAAAGCACCTACGCCGTCGGGCAGCCGATCCTTGGTCACACAGGCATGGTGACGTGCGTGGCTGTAAACGCGGACCGCAGTCGCATTGTATCTGGCTCGCGTGATAGAACGGTGCGTGTGTGGGACGCGCAAAGCGGCAACGCCGTCGGACAGCCGTTCTACGGTCACACTGATTCGGTGTGGTGCGTCGCCGTAAGCGCGGACGGCACCCGAATCGTGTCAGCGTCACGGGACGAAACGGTGCGTGTGTGGGATTCTGAAAGCGGCATGGCCGTCGGGCAGCCTCTCCGAGGTCACGAACAAAAGGTGATGTGTATGACAGTGGGTGCGGATGGCAATTGCATTGCGTCCGGCTCATGCGACCGAACGGTGCGTGTGTGGAACGTTGCAAGCGGCAACGCCGTCGGGCAGGTGCTCGGAGGTCACGCAAGGGCGGTGATGCGCGTGGCTCTAAGCGCGGACGGCAGCTTTGTTGTGTCGGACGACGACATATTGGACCGGCTGTGGACATTGACGGGCGGCGGCGCTGAGTGCGTGCTCACGTCACGTGCGTACGACGAATGGCACAGTACCATCGTACCATCGAGTCGCTCGAGCTGACGTGATCTTGGTCCCCATGGTGGGCGCTATCGCAACGGGTGTGCGACGACGCAAAGAACGGCTCTGAGATTGTGCTGGGCACCTACGAACACGGCGTAGGCAACATCAAGGATGGTGATGTTTACTTTTCATCATACTTCCGCTCGTGCCGTATTGTGCGCTGACTTTCCCTACTGCCATCTCTTCCCATGTCTTGGGCGCCATTTGCTCTCACCGGCCTTTATCTCCACGGCCTCTGCAACGCCAGCCGTGTGATCGGAGAAAAGCAAACATGGAAGCCAAGCCCAACGCGTGTTTACCACTAACAGCTCGACCGTCCTTGCGATCCGCGCATTCGTGCGCAGCAGCAGCTGCTTGGGTTGTCGCGAATTCTCGCGCTCGCTTGTTGTTCCTCGCTTGCCACGATCCGGTTCACAAGATGGCTACTGCTGGACGTGACTGTCCAGATTGCCGGTTGGACGACATCAGCAAGACGATTTAACATGACTATCCCGCCGCGATCATTATAGGTTTCATGCTTTAGCTCCCCCGTGCTGCCGTCCCGAGAACGGGGTTTGTTTGGGTCGGAGCTGCGCAGAATAGAAGGACGGGGAAAGGCAGGAAGTGTTGATGAAACTCGCATCGTGTCATGCTTGCGAGAAGCGTTGGTGCGTGTGTGGAACTCCGCGTGTGCGGAATGCTCAAAGGTTCCAAGCCGTCATTCATTCATTCGTTCCACCGCTTCATGATCATGAGCATGAACTGGCACGCACGTCGTGGCCCGACTCAGAAGACAGTGTGATGCCTGTGCGGTACCCTGAGAGCGGTAACGTTGTCTTGCAGGCGATCCATGGTCACACAGAACCGTTGGGGTGCATGGGTGTGAGCGGCGATGGGTGAGAGTTGGGCAACTTGGCAGATAACAACGTTAGTTGTGTGTTGCCGCTTTGAGCACGCGCTGGGGAACGTAAACGAAGCTGATATGTACGCCACACACTTCTCATGGTAGTGCCGTAAGGTGGGCTGAACCCCTCGACAGGCCATGCATTCTCACACGCCTGTTATGCCCCACAAAGCGCTGACTTCACGTTGCGACACTAGAGAGCAGGCGGTACACAGGAGGCGCAACTTGGTCAGCAAGCTACGGCTCTTCCGATGCGCGCTCGTCCACTCGCCTTGAGCCGTACCTGCCACAAACGTTAATAGATTTCATGTCCGTGTTCAGGACGTAGCGGCCGGTGTCAGCACATACCAATACAGGAGGATATCCCGCAGACTATGTGCTCGCGTGATCTGCGAGACGCATCTAGTGCCTATGTGTGCACCTCACGCGCACGAAAGCACGCAGCTCGCAATCGCGTGGACGCTGTTTTCTGCGCCGACCCCATGGAGTAAGCTCTTCTTCGCGCGTCTTTCACACCGGTCTCAAACGCCGTCGCGATGCGCGCACGCGTGCACGGCGGCCTCTGCGCGCGCGATCACGTCCGTCTCGGGCGAAAGTCTGCGTCGCTGCGTGCCGCGGGTTGCGGTCGATATGAGTGCTGCTTCGAGTGGAACGCCAATGTTATGTGCGCAGTCGACACGGCGCAAGTGGGGCGCCTTTGCGCTTGCTGGGTGGCGCGCATGCGAGCGAGAGCGACGGTTGTCTGCGGGCGTTCCGGATTGCGAGCGACTTGGTGCATGGCGGTGGCAGCGCCGTCGACGCGAGCGCACACAACGCCGGTGGCTGTGCGAGTTTTGTGTAGCGCTACATTCTTGCGTGTCGACTCGGCACTGCCGAGGTGCAGTGGACACGAGAATAACGCGTACTACGCATCATCATCATCGCCGTGTCCCCTTGGCACATTACAGTGTATCTTACACTTGTTGCGTGATTCTGCTTTCGCGATATGCACACATGGAGTTACTTGTACCGTTGCACTCGTGTCCAATATCTGAGATGTAATGCACGGCTTTCCCAACCTACATTATTACAGTACAGGGGGAGATGAAATTCAAACACCTACACGGTAAAGGTTTCTGCTTGGAGAACCAAAACGAAAACCTGCATGCAGGTTTTCGTCGGGGGACATTACGCTGAACTAAAAAGCTTGTTTCATTTATGAAAAGATAGAGAAAAGAAAGTAAAGCGTGAGAGCTCTTGGACCAAATCAGGCGATTGATTCACTGACTGGAATTATTTTGGCGCCTTCAAAGCAACCATAGCGATTTAGTTAATCTTTGATAAGATTTATATGCACTTGAAACATCGTTTATACCGCTCCGTAAATTATGAAAGTAGTCACACCATGCATTTCCATTGTCTTCGATCGTTCTCGCACCCACCGATAGATCCAGAAACAGGATGCTCATCATGGAACACGACGGAAAAAAGCAACATAAAACACATCTGCCGAGTGAAGCAGAGTTTCAAATATCATTGCCCATCAATATCCATCGATAGCACAGGAGCTCACGAGTAGGCACAAATAGAATAATCGCCGAATACAATGTCCCGTCGTTAAGATTCTTGCAATGGTGAAGAAAAGAAGCCGTCAAGGTCCCAAACCACTTCATTTCATCAGCAATATCCAAATCCAAGAGGCAAAGAAGTAGTAGGACGAGGTCGGCAGCACAATGCTCTTCATCTGCCTCTGCTTTGCGATCTACAGCCGAGTCTGCCAGCCCATCACGACGGCATCAAGGAACTTGCTACGCACAACAAATCCAACAGTTTTCTCAACCTCACACAAATTCGACCGCTGAGATTGCGAATGCCGCCGATAATGCGGCTGGGGCTGCTGCTGCAGCTTTGGGAGCGCCTTCCCTTCTGAGGGCACGGATACAACCAACGTGTTCTATCTGCGGTTTAACGGTTAGCTGTGTTCAAGAGGTGCCAGTCCACATCGCCCTCTGTCATGAGGGTGTGCCATTTTGTCATATTTCTGGAACAGTAGTAAGCAGTCCGGAGGAGCTTGACGTCCATATCGCCGTTTACCACGAATGATAAAGGTTCAAAACGATATGAGCCCTTTCTTTTCCCTAACTACGTAGCACTGTTTTTTATCTCTCCAAAGTAAAAATGCCTTCCTGTCAATAACATTTATACACATCTTCAAAACTTAGATTACTGTGAAGTGGGATCTTACCGCATGTGCGCGGTGATTCTTTATAATATAAACGATTGGTGCGAGCTGTGAGTGGAAACCCCTGCGTGGGCTCGACCCAGCGGAGGATTGAAATGCGTGACACCTAATAGGTCGGCAGCACCGGCCGTTGCCTATAGTGCATGGTGACCAAGTGGTAAATACGCCTGCACTGGTGTGCGGCAGGCAAGTATAACCCTCGAAGTCAGCAAAACGAATAGAGAACTACTGGACTTACCAATTGGTGACTACAAACCCAATCTGGTGTCGCATCAGCCTAGTTGGTTGTAGAGCAAAACCCGGGGTCGGGTGATGTTTCACAGGATGTTCGAGTCCTGCTCCCAACGATGGGCGAACTCAGAGACAGAACCCTCTGTCCGTACTCAGGTCGAGTGACAAGCCGGGTGTAAACCGGAGACGGTGCTGGATATACCTACAGAGGTGAAAACCAAGAAGGGATCGAGACCAAGTGTGGGGTGTGAAATAGACCGGAAGGACGGGGAAACGGGGGTACCGTGTGAACGGTGTAACGCTCTGACAGAGAACCACCAGAGCGAGGGTTCGGCCCGTGCCAACCGGCGGAAACAGGGCCGAACAACGGAGCGACACACACTGCGGTGTCACGAAATATCCCTATACAGGGGCGGAAGTAGTACCTGTAACAGGTGAATCACAATACACAAGAACAAACCGACGCTGCGGTGTACCCAATGTTAGTGGGCGAAATGACGTAATACGCTTACGTTAACTCCAGAAATTGGCGCGAAAAGACTTCCTTAGTGACCCTGAGGGGTGAATGCGCCGAAACCAGTCGTGGTTACTCTCCTAACGGAGCGGTAAACCTACGTAGGCAGCTGCATCCATAGCCCGATCTTCGGGATGAAGATACGACTCAGTTGAGGTTTACTTCCCAGCTCCAGGGCGAAAATTACCCGAGCATATGTAGTGTTCTAACACATTAAAATAACTACCAATATTATGAAGTGGTGCACACCTTACGAGGTTCCCACACGTGGACAACCCACTGTCAGGGTGCCAACACGAAAATCTAGCGTCGTGTCACACGACTCACTACTGTACACCTACGAACCAGGTTTCGATGCACCATTCACCTACAAAGGGGCGTGCCAATCGGCTTTCCAATTTCACCCAAGAAGGGGGTACAGTTCATACGTTACCACGTCATGATTCCCATCGGGACCGAACTTTATGAAGTTCATCACGCCCGGAACACGGGAATCCATTGCTCCACACGAAGTACCATGGACGCCCCAAGTATGGATAATGGTGTCTTTTTCTGCGTTGAGCACGAGCGCAACAAATGTCTGACAGTCCATGGTGTTATTGGTACGGACCCAAGTCATCGCTGCATTGTCTGCAGACAACCGATACACATAATATGCCGATCAATCCCTGATGCTGAAATAAGGAATCGTTACGCTCCCAATGATCCAATTGAAGGATCTGGGGCAGGTGCTCTGTGTAGTGCATGTCGTGTGCACCTTGTTGTGGAGCAGAAGACAGACGACGTCGAACACAATTCTTCTAAATCGTTTCAGGTGATTGGTAGTTTAGTTCCCAATGATGTCAGAGTGTTCAAGTACACTGAAAGTTGCGATAAGCCTGTACATCGCATATTCAGTGATAGCGTGCATTACCTGTGCTCTTCAGGATCCAATCCTTTTATGGATAGCATTACTGGTGAACGAAATCGGATTATGTTACCAGGTGTGAAGACGAAAACTTTCTGCGGAGACAAAAGGATCCAAATAGAGCAACAAGGACAAAACGCAGAGAAGTGCAAACGCTATAGAGCAAAGCACAAAGAGAGATACAATAGGACAGCCAGAAGTCGGTACCATGCAAGAAAACAACAGCAGAGAAAGAGGAGCACTGACGCAACAAATGAGAAAGATTCTAATGATTCTAAATCTGCCTCGATGTTTCTTCCAACTGACCTTGATCCTTCAGGGACTTCAAATCTAAAGAAATCACAGGGTCAATATCACGTGCATACGGTGACCGATGTTTATGAAGTGAGGCGGTCCTTTCACGTTTTCCGGTACGGTATGACTGAGCCTCGAAATGGTGTCTTTTTTCGCGTAAATGATGAGAGTGGACACGAGAGAAGGTTGTACCAGTCAAAACGCCAAGATACAGGAGGGCAAGATTGAGGATCTGCTTGCAGTAATTCTTTGCAGTGCATGGGTGTTCTAGTATAAAAGTACTTCGTCTCTTTGTTTTCTTTAGACGAAAAAGCTATACAAGAAGTTTCAAGAACAAGTTGGTAAAAAGGACCCTCTCTGACAGACAGAAAGGGGTAGCCACACCGCCAGAAATCGTCTCACATCGCTTTCAAAGGCTCTTGTTTCCTAGTGCGCCACATTTTCTCTTGAAATGATATGTGGACAAAGCCACGCTACTGCGCTATTGGCTTCGCACACGGCGATACGGAACTGATGCAATATTCATCGTGTTTGACCGTTTCCACGTAGACTGGCACGTCACCGTACTCTGAGATAGTGCGCCATTTGTGAACTTCTTTTCTGACCTGTTTGAAGTTTTCATAATGTTCGAATAGATTCATTATAGACGTTCACGGTTTGCCTCATATGATATGCGAGTCCTGCATTCCGTTCGGGTTGCAAAAGGCAGCAACGGCAACCAGGTTGTACGCGCGCTAAAGGCCATTGAGCACAAATGTAAAGTGTCTGGTGCGACCGTTGAACACGCACGAAGCAGCAGGGCGCTCTCTACGGCGTCATGGCGTCGAATAGACGCGCGTCCGTAAAATGCATCCACTGCTGCCGCAGCAGCTGCATGTGAGTGATCAACGTGAGCGGTGGCGCCATCGAGTTATTGGCGTGAACTGGCGTCCATGTATTGAGCTTTATCGCCGAGTATTGCCGTCGCGGTGACGGCTGCGTGCAGCGCAGCGGTGACGGTGCTGACGAGGGATCGTCGACGCAAATATGACGAGCACATTGCAAGACATGGCTGTTGAGCAGAGCGCATTGAACGGCCGTGATCTCTCTGCACGGCAGCCAGAGGAAACAAAGCGCCGATGATAGTAGTTTCAAAACGCCAAATCAAAACATGGACCGAAAACAGGTGCCACTGTCGCTACGTGTAGCTCTTTGGCGTGTGGTACCAAAGGTGCAGATCGCGCGAAGACGGTTGTGGTCCGAAGGATCGCGCGTAAGGTGTGCGCGCACGTCGCAGAAGAAGGTATTGATGATGAATCGGGCACTCCTTGTACATGGCACATACGTGAGTGCATTTGAATTTCACGAGCAACACAGGCGCTACCGCCACAGCAACCGCATTAGCAGCAGTAACAACGAGCACAGTTGACTTGCTTGCCTCTTTAAGGATTACGATGGAGGATGTGAGTACAATGCAACTCCGCAGATTGACCCTAGCGCACATCCCAAAGCAGCGAAATATCCAGGAGAACCACTTTCACATCACGCTCAACTCCATCAATCTGGAGTACGTGGACAAGCCGTGTTGTTTGTCTTCGGCGCGCTCAATCTGCGCGAGGAAATCCTGGGCGTGTCTCTGAAGCCCAACCTGCCGCCGACGCTGTGGGCGGGCGTAGAGACGCCGAAGATGCAGTATGAGCTACAAACGGCACTCAAACCGCGGTTGGAGTAGGATTGCGTGCGTCGGTGCGATAAGTACATCAGGTTTCGACCGCATACGAAGATGGGCTGCGCGGTGAAAGCGAGCGCCGCGATGGAAGCGGTTCGTGAACACGTAGAACGCAACCACATCTTCTTGGGCTCATGGGTCTGCCTACGGCACTTTGTGCTGACACTGACGCTCAAAAGCGGGCAGTTTCGCGCGCTTCACGGCGCCTATGTTTCACGTCCAATTGGTGCACTACTTTATAATGCGCTTTACTGGATCAGCATTGATTCCGATCATCATTGCATTCGCACTGCTGGTTTGGGAGTTTCTTGGTGATACAACGACAACATATGAATTGTCGCATGCACGCCGTGTCCTGCCCGGAGATTCGCTTCTTGTGATACTGCGTCGTCGACTTGCTCCGCGGCACATGCGCTCAACAGCGCGAAATGCTGCGCCGCTACGGCGAGTGATGGATTTCCCTGGAAGAAGATATCATGTCGCTCAATTGGAGGTCCAACAGTAGGGGCCTGCATATCGGTCCACTCAACCTCACGCACGTCAAGAAAGATTGCGTTTGGCAGAATGAGAATTCATCATTGGGTAAGGAGCTTGGGCTCATGTTTGCTACCCGCACCGAGTCGGTCACCTGGCTTACGGGTTTGAGCTGCCTCGTGCCGAAGAAGGCCTTGGGGTCTGAGTCCAACCCCGTGTTGAAGAAGCGCGTCAACTACGACGAGCCCAAGGACTCGTGACGGGGAAGGGCTGTTTGTACTGAAAACGGCACGGCTATAATTACATTATGCTGGGCGGCATTGGTCGCCGTTTGTTCGCCAAGGTCAAGTTCGTCTTATCCAGCCAAGACAAACGCTTTTACGCCGTCAAGGTCGTGTTCAACGTGAGAAGATCCGCGCTGCCTAAATTGGCAGCCGCAAGGAGCAGGACGTTTTGCGAAAGCTTGAGCATCCCAACATTGCCAGTCACCGAGACATTTTGCTACACAGTGAAAATGATAGCTATGTTATCGTTGTGGATTATATGGCGAGCGGCGTTGTTATGGACTCTAGTAAGCTGGAAGGAGCTAAAGCATTGTCGGAGGATGGTGGGCGTGTGATCATGCGAGACGTTGTGTAGGGTCTTGAATATCTTTATCACTGACGCATTGCTCACCGTGATATCAAGCCGGACAATTGGCTGCGCGCCGGCGATGGTACTGTGAAATTATCCGACTTTGGTGAAGCACGGATGTACGATGTATCCGGCGAGGAACCTAATTTCATAGCGTAGGCGCCTGGTAGTCCTGCTTTTATTGCACCGAAATCTTGCATGACGGAGAGAAGTCCGAAGGCTCCTCCAGAATCGTACGCAGCCAATAGGTGGTTTTTGGGAGCGTCTCTGTCTTATATTGTGTACGGGTGCGCTCGGTTCTTCTCCAAGAATGTTCTTGAGATCTATTACTGTATATGTACGCAACGGTTGCTTTTTCCTGATCAACCCAAGGTATCCAGAAAGTTAAAGGACTTGATCAAGAAGGTGTTGGTGAAAGAACCGAAGAATCGGGCGACGTTGCAGGACGTCGCACGATACGCGTGGTTAAACAAGCGGGTAGTCCAAAACGAAGAGCTGAAGAATATTAGCGTCCAGAACCCAGTGCACATTTGACAAATAATGGTTCGCGATCCGTAAGTTCTCTTTTCATCTAGAGCCTAATTTCTTCCTTTTATGGTGAACTCATTGAGCAAGTTTGCCTTTAGTGTAAATGCTGCCCCTGAGATTCGAAGACTCGGACTGGATCTGGTCGATCTCTTCTCATCATGGGAGGAAACTCGAAGAAGAAATCAAACAAGAGCGAAACCAGTGTCAGCAGACGATGATAGCGCATCCGGGCAGAAGAAGAGACCTACAGATGGGCCACAAGAGACCGAAAATTCCAGCGAGCTGGGAGCAAAAACCGACAGAGGAAGTTATGTTCCAGAATCAGGACCCCCTTTAAAATTGCAGAAGGTCAATGATGGACATCCTCCTCCCACAGCAGCCCACTACAGGCCATGTATCTACTTGGATCATAACACAAGATCCGGACGATTTTAAACCGAATGCAAATATGGTTGACTTGCTTGCTACTTTTCTCGTGCAAATGCCAATAAGGCGAACTGATCAACCGGAGGCATCGCCGATAACATGAACATCACCAAAACTGCTGGAGAACATGATACGACCATGGCCGGACGTATCTATTCGGCTTAATTGAGAGGCTATTGACGCCCATTCCTTCTGAGAGGCAATCAGTAACCTTGTCAGCTGCCTCTTCCGGGAAAGCCCCACAGAGCACGTCAGCGGCTGAGAATGCTGGAGCAGACGGCAAGGCTCCTAAATCCACTTCGCCACGGAACGACAAAGATCAGGTTAGAAGAAGGATAGCCGTGCGAGACAGTGCTATGGTTACTTCCCTTCTTGTTTCTTCCGTAGCTGCGAAACAGCAAGGATAGAAATTTGTTGAACGGAGCACGAACGCGCTCCGGGCTTTCATACAACCCTCTCTTATTGAGAACTCTATTTCCATAGCTTCACAGTTCGCATCCTTGCTTCCAATTGTGGTGGAGAAGTATGAACCTATTCCGCAGACTTCGGCACCTGTCAAGGCTGGACAGCCGAAGAATACGGTTAAACGAGAAGAGCACCCAAAAGTAGGGAAGTCCTCAACCAAACAGGAACAAATACCATCCGACACTTTAGCTCCTTCTGCTTCCACGCAGAATCAGCCTCAAATATGGATTTCACTGTTCGTTAAGGAACTTCACTCAGCAGTTGAGACATGCCTTAAGTCTACTGAACATCACCGCAATTACCGTGGTTTGCTTGTCTTGAAGTCCCTTTGGGTTGCGGTCCCACAGGAGTTCCTCAAGTGCCAAGATATTCTTCTGAAGACTTTGCAAAGAATGACCAAAGAGTACATTAACAACAATCATGTACAGGCTGTTCCGAATGGGACGTCGTCTATTCTAGGAGTGCATGGTGGAGGTGGGAGGGCTCAGCATGCCACGGAAAGAAACTCCGCTGGTCAAACCCAGGTTGCTTCAAATGCGAAGGTAGGAAATGCCAAAGTGCAAGATGGTGGTGGTGAAATGAGCAAAGGTATGCGAGTTAAAGGTACTGAGAAAGATTCGCAATCAAGGAACTATGAAGTTTAGTTGAGTGTCTATGTCTATGCTTGTCTATGGTTGAATACTACATCAATTCATTGGACCCAGCTCCCAAAAGACATACTCTGAACACATTAGGCACTTTGGTAGAAAAGTGCACAGACACCGAGGTGTTGCTTAAGTTGGTGAAACTAGTAGATAGTCTAGTGTTCTGGAGACCGAGCAACTTACCAGACCAAGTGAGTACGAAAGAACCGTTGACAGCAAAGGAAAAGGCACAACTTCTGCAGAAGACGGGAACCTTTGAGAAGATCAAATCTCAGGAACTGATGGATGCTTACCTCTCCATCATTTTGAAAACCTTCAAACCGGCAGGGGAGTCGTCGTCCCCAAGAAGACCGGACCCGAAACTTGAACGGGTCTTCATGATAGGTTTGAAATCCTACGGGTCCCCACTTCGCCAAGAGTTTTTTGAAATATACGAATCTGCAGTCCGGTGCTCGGCCTCATTTCGTCTTCAGTATATTGTTTCAAAGCAGGAGTGGGAGTACTTAGCCGAAACTTTGTGGATCAAGAATGCGGCTGAACTGCTCCTTTCTTCGGTTGAGAAGGATCGTGCTCTAGATTTCACGGGCGAAGCTACTGCGTTTCCGATGTTGCATCATTGCGATGGTGATATCGTTATGAAGGATGCTAGAGGAGAAACGAACTTAAGGTGGCAGAAAGAGCACCCTGGCATTTCGGATAGGAATCTGCACAAATTTAAAAGCTCTTTGAAGGCATTTAGGACGGAGGACTTCACGAAATCATTAATCAGTCTCGTGAACTGTGATCATGAAATCTCGTGTAGGACATGGGTTCAACTTGTCCCACAAATATGGTCTCAACTGACTCCTTCAGAGCAAAGCGGGCTTGGAAAATCATTTGCATTGTTGCTTACGAAAGAGTATCACTATATTCAGGTCACCTGGCCGATTAACAACATTCAGACCCTACTTGAGTCCATTGTACGGTTTCAGCCATTACCATATTTTCGAGCGAATGTCAGCAGATGTCTTGGCTCAAGATGGAATGCATGGCACGCTGCTTTGGCGTATTTTGAGAGGCGGGAGGCTGATCTGAGATTACGTTTAGGCATAGACACTATAAGCGATCGGACTCGAAGCTTACTAGAGAGTGAACTGGAAGATATTGCCGACTCGCAAGTGAACATATTCCTTGCCCTTCAGGAAATGGACAACCTTGCAGGGGCGTGGAAGACAAGAGCCCGTTCTCAGGGTACTATTCAGGCGCTATCTTGTGAACAAATGGGTCTCTATGCTGATGCTCAAGATGTCTACGCAGAGGTTCTTGGTAACAATATGTCACGGGTTTCCAGCCTAGATGAAGCTAACAACGTTAGTGGGAACGAGATCATTTTTTGTGAAGAACGTTGGATTGAGTGTGCGAAGAATCTGTGTCAATGGGAAGTCCTTACTGAGTTTTCAAGAGCGGTCGTCAGCCCTACGCTACTTCATGAGTGTCTCTGGCGCATTCCAGATTGGGTGGCTCTCAAGGATCTTTTGCGTAAGAAGCCAGTTCATGATTCATCCAAGATGCAAATTTACGAAGCTTACGTTCACCTTCAAGACAATAAATTGGGAAATTGTGATACGCATATCACCGAAGGATTCAAGCGGACGTTGGAAAGGTTTGCTTCACTGCCAGAATCATCAGATTTAGATGCCGCGGAACCGATTCTAGTTCCATTTCAACAACTGGTTGAGGTGCAAGAGTCCGCTCGGATCTTGGGAGAGTTGAACACTCTTAGTAGGCATGGGAGCGAAAACGTCAACGGTGATCAAAAGATCGAGAACGTCCGGATGGTTTCGAATACTTGGCGTGAGCGTCTGCCTTCGCCTCATGAGCCGTTGCGTGTGTGGAATGAGTTGCTACTATGGAGAAACCATGTCCACGCCGTAGTCGTTAATGTCTTGGAAGCATTGAAGGAGGCTGCAAGCGCAAAGATAGAAGCGGCTCTGAGTTCCACTGCAGCAAATACTCCTGCCAGTCGAGGAGGTCTTGTAAGCCCGCAGGTCGCCCAAGTTCAGGCAGCGAATGCTATTGCCCAAGCTCTTCCGCAGCATGTTTTGGTGATGGGTGTGAATGAGACTGCTTGGAACGTGCACAGATTTGCGAAGGCGTGTCGAAAGCAAGGATTCCCAGATGTCGCCCTATATGTATTGCAAAAGTTGTATCCCTTTGGCACAATGGAACTCACCGAATATTTTGTGAAGATCAAAGAAGTAGCTCGGGCATAGATGGTAGGGCCGAGAGGGCTGGAAAAACATCTGGAGAATGGTCTCCATGAGCTCAGTCGATGCAACATGGACCATTTAAGCGCAAGACAGAGGGCTCAGTTGTTTTCGCTGAAGGGAAAGCTGTTAGCCCAACTGGGAAGGGAAGATGAGTCAGTCGAAGCTATATCCACGGCCCTTTTCACCTCTGCAGATGTTGGATCCGCATGGCTTTCTTGGGGTGAACATTGTGACGATATGCAAAAGAAGGCAGCAGAAGATCCATCGGCATTCGCATCTTTCGCAGATAATATAGATTCTGACGATAAGCAAATAGAAGAGCTGATGGGGGTCAGCAATGGCTATGCCGCCGAGCTGGCCTTCAGCGAATCTGCTGTGAAATGTTACCTGAAGGCTGTGCGCTTCGGCTCACGGAGAGCTCGAGCATTCTTGTCACGGGTTCTTCGACTCTTAAGTTTAGATGTACAATCTCGTCTTTCATTTGAATTCACTACTAGTCGGTTGATAGAGCATCAGAGCTCCCTGACCCCATCTGCTTCCAAGACGGGTCAGCTGAACACCGGCGCCAAAGCTGAGCAAGGAACACAGAAAACCGCGGCACCAATATCTGCCACAGGTCAAGACAATGGAAATGCAGACAAACAGAAGGGGGTTTCGAGTCAGGCTGAACCAAACAAGACCGGCCTTCTCTCATCTGAGCGCAAAGGAGTAAGCAGAGCTCTTAAGTGCGGCAATCTTGGACGTACCGTCGTGGATGTGGCTGCTGTGGCTTTCACAGCTATTGCAAATGTTGGGGAGAACTGAAGGGTTAACCGGGACCCCCATCTTATCCCGAATTGCGCGCCAGTTTCCCCAAGCGATTTACTATCCTCTGAAAGCATATATGGAGGACCGCGAACCAAAAGACCGACCCAAGCGTCAGTTGTATCGAGAGGCATTGAAGCTTTGGCGTCCTATTGCTGCACCTCTACGAACTATTGCCTCTCCTGCTCATTTGCAAACTGCGATACGTTACGTGCAGCAGGCGAAAGAGCAAGTGCAGAAGGCCAACGCCAGGTACATAGCCGAGCGGAAAGACCTGGAGAAGATGGAAAGTGCCACGGAAGCAAGCGGTCAAGACCAATCCCGATTGATCGGAGAAAAGGAGCGTTTGAAAACTAATGTGTTGACTCCACGGAAGTTCTTGGAAAGATGCCTACATACGTGTCACTTGCAGGTGCAGCGACAGCGACAAATCCAAGAGAGCATTCCCGGAGGTCAAGGACCGCATAATATGTTTTCTTTGAATCAATCAAGTTCTGCAATGGCGAAATCTGAGAAGGTGGAGAGTAAAGCAGATAAACAAGCCGACGCGAAGAATGGGAATGCGAATGCCAATGATCCTAAAGTCAAACGAGAAGAGCAGCGTACTTCAAAGACCCAAGTCGAAGCAACGAAAACCGCAGGACATGCGGCGGGCAATGTTTCCTCGACTGTACTGCGGACGCAATCCAGAATAAGCGCTCCTACTGCTAGACTGGGGGCCAGCGCTACCCCGTATGAGCTCGCGCATACGATCATGGCACAAATCGTCAAGTATCACCAAGTCATGTTTCTGGAACTAGAAGGCATTTCAACAGACCTATCGTGGCGAGTTAAGATTCAGAGGGGGGAGCTTCTACTTGGGCTCATGAACGCACTTTTGCTGAGATGCTATCAAAGTGGCACGAAGAGTTGGAAAGAGGAAATCATGCCCGCAATTCGCAGTGCATTGGAAGAGGTATCGAGGACCTCTTTCGGTATTGGGACTGGAACAAGTGAGCAGGGAGCTGTAGAACAGGAACCTGCTGCAGAATTGGCTGATCTCAAAGAAGGTTTTGCTGCGGAGTTGTCACCGCTGAGCGCGAAGGACTTTCCTAACGACGTGGACACATTTATTCGACGCTTGCGACGCTGGCAAGGAATCTTTCAGAGGCGTGTGGACGCGTTGCCTGAGTTTGTCAAGCTGGAAAATATATCCAAACAACTGCTGAACATTAATGGCAGCGATATTGAGGTGTTCGGACAATACTGTGACGTGGATGGGATAGAACCGTGTGCTGGACGGCACGTGACGATTCGACGCATCAGCGGTGACGTAAAGGTGATCCAGCGGGCAACGGGCTGCTTTCGAGGAATCAATGTGCTTGGAAGTGATGGGAAGTGGTATAAGTTCCTGGTGGAACACTATGTTGGACTACACGTTGAAATGGCAGAAAACCGTGCCGGGCAAATGTACCGGCTGCTGAACGAGTGGGTTTTCGCCAAGGACGCGGTGGCTGTGAGACATCGGGTTCACCTGGCCGTGCCGCAGTATATTGCGACTGGCTTTCGCTCGCGGCTGGTATGCAACGAAGGTGAGGTCAGCAGCGTGTCGGAAGGGCTGGAGGAGTATCTGGAAAAGCGGGGCGAAAGCTGTGATGACGTGATCATGGCGTTCCGCGAAGCGGAGCAGGAGGCAAAGGAGCGACGGATGGGCGAGAAGGAGGACAATGCGTTGAGCGTCAGCGAAGTGTTCGACGCGCGGGTAGAGGCATACGAGACGGTGTGTCGTACGCGCGTTGGGGAGAACGTGTTCGCGGATTGGATCAAGGGGCGAATGCGCACGATGCGACAACTGTTTTCGTTCCGGAAACGGTTCGCGGAGACGGTGGGATGTGGGTCACACGCACTCGGTATTAGGCCTGCTCTTGCGGATGGATTATACTCCCAATTTCGTCACGGCTCCACCTGAAATGGCAGTCGGCACACCATCGACTTATGATTCATTGGAAATGCGTCCTTAGCATGATGGTGAGCTATCTTACATCGTATATGCAACAGTGCTTTGAACAATGTCATTTGGGCGAGACTAGTAACAGCAAGCCACAATTATAATTCAAGAGCGGCCCTCCACAAGTCAGAATGATGAGTTCACCCTTGCGACGAAACCTGTCGATTTCATAAGCGCTGTGACTGTAAGAACAGTTAAGCATTCACTGGAGATTCTCCGATCTCGACATGTACGAAACTGACATACCCATAGCCTTTTCAATAGGGCTTTCATTCGTCGGAGAATCATTTTTCGTCTCGCGGCGGTTGTTTCCTTCCTCGTTGCTGGCGGTCTTAACCGAGCCACGACATCGTTTTGCAGCTGCAGAGCACCGCTCGCGAGTTTGGCCGGCCCAAGTCGCGACATCGCGTAGAAGTCTGAATCAAATCGTCCTTCTCCTCGCTTCCTTTCTCTTCTTGTGTAGCTGGATTTCGAACGGCAGCGTCTATATATGCAGAACCTCGCATCTGGGGAACCCATGTTTTGGCGAGGTGTAAGTATCTCAAGTGTTTTCGCCACGACAACACCGCGCTCTCTCTCGATTTCTTAACACTTTTTTTGCGAGAGCGAGAAGGGGCTTCTTCTTCGGAGATGACCTCTGCGCCTTCGCGACTCTCGAGGCGATCGCTTTCTGGGGTCTCAGGTATCTCGTTCGGAGTTCTCTGACATTCTTCGTCAGCAGCTGGCACCCCGTTTTGGGATTCAGCCAACTTGGCTAGCCCCCGAACGACTATTGGATTGACACAAATGCTGAGGTAGGTCTAATTGTTTGTTCCCTTTCGAAACAAAACAAAGAAGCCACGACAGCAAGAGTAACTAAGTGGCAAGGAAAGCGTAAGACGTCGCATTGTTCTAATTAGATATATGTCTTTGTGGTAACGCGTTTACCGCGCTCTGTCTTCTAGCCTTCGACATCATATGCTAGTCTTGTTGGTCCTGTAATTTAACTCCTCTATGGCGTTCTCGTCGGCATCCATACTAACGTCGACGAGTATGTCCCATACCGCCACGAAATAGGACCACAATCGGAAAGCAGTACGGTTTAAGATGCATATGCGTTGGAGAATTGCTCCACATGTTTCCCTAGTAATCCCTTTGTCGGGGTTTGGAGAATCGAGTAAGAGATCGCGAATTTCAATTGCCACCACGCGGATCTTAAAAAGATGACGGCCGCACTCTAAGAGCAAGCTCGCATATCGGCTGGAGAGTTCACCTCGAAAGTCATTCTTCAGGGCGCTGGGTAATTCAGTTAATACATTCTTGTCATACCCTTTGGCTAGTGCCTCTCTCAAGGCAAGAGCGAACGTGGGTTCTTTCGATTTAAGCATCACGAGGGCAATCTTTGTGTTCATATCGAGAGTGTGTTCGGCGGAGTCCATATTAACCAAAGCTGCGAAGGTACCTTGGGTGGTTGGCTGGGAAAGAAGAAAGAGACTTGTGCCAGTCAAGGAAATCGATGATGATGTTGCCTTTACGTTGCGGGGGGTGGAGGGGGGGGATCGCAGCGCGCTATTTTCAAGGGACTGCAGAAGCGCGGCAGGCGTTCGAGGCTCGAACACGGATACAAGGTGAACCGTGTACACGCTGGCGAATTCCATGCGCTATACACGTGGCCGAAAAGCACTTGAGCCAAGATTACGATTTCGGCGTTAAGGTTTTGTCCGCATTTGGTCGTCGGAACGCCTCGGATTTCTCCCAGTGACCCCTAAACCTTCGTTTCGTCGCTGATGTCCCGCGCACAACTTGCGACTTAAGCTCTCTGTTTAAGTTGAACGCATTACTCTTATCATTAGCATTACCTTAATTCTCTTTGCTATCTACATCTAAATGGCAGGTTCCATTGACTCGACGTCGAACTCTTTCGGCGACGATGAAAATAGTGTTTATCACTTGATAATCGTGAGCCCACACCGCGACAGGCTGCTGGCGGTACGAGACCCTTCGAGAACAAAAGCACTACCTTCGGTAACGCTTTCAAATACGCAAGTGTTCAACTGGGAGCAAAACTGCGAGCAGCTCGTGAAAACGGTCAAACATCAGTTCGGTGTGCATTGGCTGTGTACTTGGCCCTTTTTGGAAAGCAGCAAGTGTCCCAGATATAGATGAAGACATTCTCGTTATAGAGAATTTACAACATAGCTCTCTCGAAAGCAAAAATAACGTGTCGTGGATTGCTAGAGAAGATATCTTCAAGGAAAAATGGAAGTCCGTAAAGGCAGAAATCGCAACTGAACTTCTACTATCTGCCTTTTTCGAAGACCAATCCTTCCGCTATGCACATTCAAAATCCCCTATTTGGCGCACAATGGGTTGGTTTCGGGAAGTAGAAAGATGGGTACGTGATGTTCTATGCTTAACAGGATTTCTTGTCTTAGACATCAGCCATGTGCATAATACAGAGGACTCCGAGGTTCTCAGGGTTAAAGCAGTTGCAAACGGAGCAGCGCTTAGCACAGCCACGAAACCGCCAAGCGTTTTCTACGTAAAGACTGGTCGAGAGGACTCTTTCGAAGCAATTCTCACGAACAAGATAACCAGCTTTTCCGGAAGTATTGTCCCGAAGGTAGTGGCAGTTAATGAGGAGTGGAATACCTTTATTCAACACGACGCCGGAACGCCTTTCTGTAGACCAGATCCCATACTTCTCTTGGGAGGACTTGCTGCGCTGCAGAGGACGTCCATATCACATCTGGAAGAACTGAAGAGGGTAGGGATGCACACCCACAGTGTGAAGTGGGTAATCAATAATATCGAAAAGATATTACGACACCCATTAATTAAGAATAACGGAGTTTTTGCAGACGAAGTGTTTCTTCTACAAAGGATCTCCGCTATCAAGTGCTTACTTCGGCATTTGGATTCCCATGGCCTTCCAGATACTATCGTACATGGTGATCTACATATTGGCAACATTGCAGTTGGAGAAGAGCAACAAGGGACTCCAACATGTAGTATCATCGACTGGGGCTCCGCGTTCCTTGGGAATCCCCTTCTCGACGTGGCTGTGCTTCTTGAGAATCTGGACTTGGAAGCTGATAGACACACGCAAACTGTTTTGCATTACTTAGCTTGCTGGGGTTGGCAAATACCAGTCCTTACGCTGAGAAACCTTCTGCGAATTGCCAGTCTCTGTTACTGGATGTTGAATTTGTACTATGCGATCCAAGGATGTCAACAAACTCCAGCTGGAGAACATAGGAATCTAGATGAACTAGCCAGCGGTATACTGATAATGAGCCAGCATTTGGGAGACATCAAAGTCTAAGAAGCTTTAGCAGGTGCATAAAATCCCCCGCCCCTGTTTCTCCGTACAAAACGTGAACAGCTCTTCTATCTTCGGAAAGCCTTACATCGTCGACCCAAGCAACATTCATGCGAGTACGTTCTGATTTCCTAATGCATACATCTTCTTGACGCAGCTTTCCCTCCGACATCCCTGGCGAAGGTTTGAACAATAGTTGTCGGGCTTTCCATCTTATAGAGTACATCTGAAGTACATTAATATGCCTGTTCTTCCCTTTTGTGACCCTTATGTGTTGTGTCACCCGTTCCCCTGCAAGGAGATGAGTTCCATTGCGCACTTGTTCACCCGCAGCGGTTGACCAGCACTACGTGGTTCACCGTTTTACACTCGTTCCTAGCTTAAGCAAGGATAATGCCATGAGAGACATGTGTTTGTTTTATCTTTACCGTGTACGTGGGCGATGCCGTAGATTGGGACACCGCCGAACAATGCTCAGGTTAGCCTAAGAAACTCTGAATTTCAAACGAATGCAATGTACTTCCTTCATCTGCTTCGTCGGCATCAGCTTCAGGTTGGGGTGGAGTGGGGCAAGAAGGTCTCAAGGCTTTCGCACACTCTTCACATGATTGTGCCAAAGATGTCGCTTTCTGATTCTGCACTACCGATAGCCACATGTCCGGGTGCAAGGCGTTGAAATACTGACCTTCTTCTACAACGACATAGGAAACAATAGTTATGTTGCGTAAGAGCTCGGAAAGAACGTCAGCAACAACCTGATCACAACTTTCCACAGCTCCCTCACCCCTAGCCAGAACTGACTCACTCAGCTCCTGTGCGAATGATTGAAAGTTCGCCCAAACGCTGGCAATAATTGTCTGAATGTGACAATCACGAATCTGAGGTGTTTGAAACCCATGGCCTACGTAGCAACCGTAGCTCAGAACATGAGTTCTGTTTTCCTTCTCATCAAAGTTCACACAAAACTCGCGGTGTTGATAGTAGATACGGGCTGCTTCTCGCAGTAACGGTGGAAGCGGAGTTTGAGTCATTCTCATTACGGTGGCTACCCATGGCTGGAAGTCTTCGAAGACTGCATCTGTCGCCAATCCTGGAACTACCAACCCTGTATCTGTTACTTCCTGCCCCCATGCGCGAAAAAGCGCACCTTTCTTTTCTTCTTTGAACACAAAACTGGCAGGAAGAATGTTCTCCCATTGTTGAAATAACTCTTCCGAAAGCTCCTCCATGCTTCGCATCTTATCCGAAGATCCTCGTGGTAAACAATTTCGCATAATCTCGACGCACCTATTTGGATCTGGATCACCTCCAATGACGAAATAGAGCACAGAATGAATCATAAATGGAAACAATGCTACCACCGGTAGCTCATGTAACGTTTTCGGAAGCATCGCGCAGATCTCGAGGAAACGCATCGGATTGCTGTGTTTGCGTTCATCCCACGATTTGGAAAGACTATCACCTTCCTTCTGGTAGTGGGAGAGGTTGGGAAAACACTCGTCGCACAAATACGCCTTCAGTGCTCCAAGGTGTAGTACGAACGCCTTCTGGCTTCTACGAAAAATGGTAGCCGTATCTCTACCGTCGTTTATCAGTTGCACTTTTTGGTTCTCCTGGGCCTGAACCGACATCAGCTTTAATGCATCGCAGATGTTCATTCGATTGGCTTTTTTTCGAATGTTGGTTACACCTTTCCACACATCCAAGAAAGGAAGCTCTCACGACGGAAGAGATTTGAGCACCTTCCAAAAGGTGTGCGATGTGCACGCTCATGACGGCGGATGATCGTTCCGTACGCTTGTGGGAAGCAAAGTGCTTTTGGGAACTGCGAGCGCTTTGGGGTTTTAGCGGTGGGCGGCCGCCGCGAGGTGCAAGTGTGGGGGGTTGCGGAGTCCGCAATGCGGACTGGACACACGTTTGGTTGGACATGACTCCAAGAGTGGGGTTACGCCTTTATTTGATTTGCACGATGGGGCCCTCCTCGAGCGTTTCTTGGCAACGTTTTGCACCGTGCCGACACCACGCACCAAGTCAAGGAGCGCCAACGCTTCCACCGTTCCACCCTGAGATGTGTTAACAGCCATCAACGATGCCGCCCAACCTCACCCGCGCAGGGTCTCCCCCGCTTCATGTTCATCGTGTTCACACACGGGCCATAACGCGCCCAGACATTCCCTTCCATCGTATACCACAACTGCTTGTCCGCGACCAATTTTTCTTCTTTCCTCGTCGAATCGTACCGACTACCCTCCAAGCTCTCTCTTCACCCACGCTTTTGCCATACGCATTGTTGAACAAGCCTTGAAGCCCACTTGTTTTTCGACTCCACCCGCGATACATTCCGGTTCCGCTCCGATCCAGTCAGCTGTATCACACCAAACTCCAGTACTCCTCAAACACTCATGCTCGTGTGATACCACGATGATATCTTTTCCGCGTCGCTCCACCACAAACTTTGCTTCCGCCAAATCAGCGATCTCGTCCTCTGGGTGCCCAATGCTCGCCATCGCCTGCACCCAGCACTACCATCCCACCACCTACAGCACCAGCGTCATCAGCCCCTCCAACGACTTGATATCGCTCGACCACGCAGCTCTCGTCGCCACCGTCACCACCCCGTCCGCGACAACGTCTGCCGTACCATCCAGATCCGCTCGCCGTCGTCACGCTCGATCGCCGTGCTGATGTTGCTCAACACCCGCGCGTACTACAGCCGCGACACGTTCTCGTCCTACGTCTTGCGCGGCCGCAGCAGCAACCCCTTTTGCACCTAGTCCTCCGGCGTCGCGTCCCCCACCTCCGCCACCTCGCGAGCGATCGGGATCTGCACCCCAAAGCAGTCCTGGATGGCCCGCGTCGCGTGCTCCACAGTTTTGTTGCGGTTCACGCCCACCACCGTGCCGAACAACCCGTCCGTCAGCGTCAAATTCTGCCGCAGGCGCGACAGGTACACGTAATACGGACTCTTCAACACCGCAAAGTACAACCGCTTGATCGAATTCTCGTACAGCCATTTGCACCACGAAAACTCCATTGGCTCCTCCATTCCAACGTCCAGTGCTAGCTCCAGGCTCTTCTCCGACTTGCAAAAGTGCGCCAGCTTCATCCGAACTTCACTCCGCTCACCTTGAGTCTGGTTCACGTACGCCGCCACCGCGCTCAGGCTCGAGTTCTCCTGTCGCATCGTTCAGTCTCGCCCTCAGCGCGCCTCTGCCCTTTGCGTTTATGCCGGTCCGCACCTCTTCCACGCGTCCGCATGGGCTTTTCCTCAACACCGCCAGTACTAACTGCTCTTTCATCACTTCGTACACGTTCAACCAGATCCCGACGATTTCTTCGTCGCTTACTTCCATGCTCTGTCGAAGCCTTGTCCCCGAAGTGCCTTCCGAATACGACGCCAAAATCAGCTCTGGAGTGAGGTCATAAAAGTCCAACAGGTCTTGTAACTGCTGCAGAGCCGCCGTGTCCGGTGTTCGTTGAACGGCGTTGATAGTGATGTTCACCAGCAAGTACAGCGTTTCTGCGTTGTAGACAGGTTGTAGATCACCCCAAGGTCTGGCGTTAAACTGGCAAGCGCCGTCGCCATACGCACGTATCCCGCACTCCGGATGGCATTGGGTACCGAATTCGCCGCAATCTGGTTCAAACCAGCTGTGAAGTTTGCCCGAGTCCGTACTGTATGAACTACCCCTGGCCGACAGAATGAACTTCACCATGTCGGTTCCTACTTGGTGGTAGTCTGAATGGTCATCAGCAACAAACGCGTCTTCAGAATCGGCGGCAAACGAGGAAAGGTCCGCTTCATTGTCAGCACTAGTTGTAAGCAAGAGGTTCTCCCCCGTCGTTGAGGCAAGCAAGGTGAAACCAAGCGACTCATACACGTCGAACCGCACGCTATAGTTTCCCGCCGTTCCTAACTTGAAGCTCACAAACTCTGTGCCTTGACATCCACCGACGCAACTTTCGAACCCGAACTCATCAGTTACCAGGAAGAAGAACTTAAAGCCCCCATCATAGTTGGCATGCGCCGATAATGTAAATGTGTCGTTTGTAGTACCGGCGGATCTTGGGAGCTTTCCAATGGTGACCGTGGGTTGCTCAATGGTCTTCAACGAGATGGTCTGCTCGTTCACACCAAAGCCAGCACGGAATGTCCCGATCAGAAACGGAGACTCAGTGTCCGGAGAAAGCACGTTTACCTTAATGACAAGTGAGTCTCTGCCAGCTTCAGCCCCCGCTTTATAGTATCCTGCGAACGTCAGCAGGTTTTCATCGGTAGCCAAAAGCGTTTGTGCTTGGGAGGTTGGCAAGAGCGCTTCATATGACCATCATGATGTAGTTTCATTTGCGTCTGAGACGGGCGTGATCACAACATCTTCGTAATACTTCACATTCGTTAGATCCACAGCCGTAGGGAGGTTATCGATAACAGTGATACCAGAGCGCGATTCCTAAATCTGCGGCGTGTCTTCCGGAAGAATCAATGTTGATGTCACAATCTCAGAGTTTCTTTCAATTAGAGCCCCAGTCGCGTTTTGCGAAGTCTTTGACACCTGCAATGAATATTCAATGTACATTGGACCGGAACGCTTCTGCACAGATTGAAGCGCACTGGAAGAAACAGTGAATTCAGCTTGTTAAAGCATCCTCAGGCATGAGATTCGCATCGCATTCGTCCGAAAAGTCAAGGGCTGAATTCCAGCTAAAACGAAATGACCATTGATAACGCAAACCTTTAGCGTCGTGCCCTGACAGTACCCGATGATCGGGATCACTGGATCCCAACGCGGTGTTCACGAAATCTTGACTTGATGAGACCAGCTGAGACACCTCTCCTCCATTTGTCTGCGCCAAGAGCTCTACGGGACTGATCACGACGGTTGTTGACTTTCGCCACACTCAACGAACCATCCAACTTCTTCACAGTCCGACTAGAATCTACGCCTACAACACTTTGTCCGTCGTTGGACAGCGCAGCTCTTTTGAAACCTCCCACCATTTCGGCAGTGCTTTGACTGCCGTACTTCAGATTGTATCTCACCATTTGCATCTTTTCACCAACGTCCAGGCAGAGAACCTTCAACTCGTTCTCCTTCTTCACCACTCCTAAAGCGATCCCTTCCACTGAAATCTGCTCCAACACTGCCCCGCCTGCAGCTGTCAAGAAAACTTTCTGTGCCTTCAACCATGGTTTCTGGGCCATCGCTTCAACGTCTTGCATAAACTTATGCGTCATGTCGCATTGCTCAGAATACTGTATCAGCCGTCCGTACAGCTGAAAACATCAGGCCCGTATTTCTGACTGACTACTTTTGCAAAGTAGAAAGTCAGAAGTCATGTAATTTCGCTCCAAGTCAGTCAGAAGTAGTCATAAAGTAGTCACTAAGAATTGAGGTAATAGAACCGGACGAAAACAGACCCAAACTTTTGTTAGAAGACTATTGTTTCAATCAGCATTTATCAAACAACATTCTTAAACAACTACAAGACGAAACGCAGCTGCTTTTAGATGTGTTATGGCTTTTCGTTTTGGCATTCTACAAAAATTTGCCAGTTTGGGATACTGATAGGTTGTCGAGGAAAGTGTTGAATAGGAACAACAAACAGCACTTTAATGAAGAGCATAACTGCCGTCGATTTCGTGGCTGCCGCCTGAGTATCAATTATTGACATTATGATTTTTCTAGTGATGCTATGCTCTGAGCCTCGAGTGTTCGATAAGATCAGCTCACGGCGCATTTGTGGCCCTGAGACGATGAAAAACTGGATTCCAAGAGCTTATGACTAATCTGATTAGACTATATCGCTATTCCTGTAGTCAGTCAGTCATGACTACCGTAGACCCTTGGTATACGGGTACCGCGTAAGATGGATATCCAGCATATTAGGATATGGTGGGCATCTACGCGAGCGAGAACCCGCTTTGGGTGGCATCAGCAATGATTGCTTAGGATACGGATATAGAGATAATGTAGGAGAACTGAAAAAAGCAAATGTTACATAAAATAGAGGTTTTATGATACTGTGCTCCCTTTGTTGCAAGGATACATATTAGTTCCTGAGGAACTAATGTCTTTTGTGAGACAACTGGTTCCTGAACGCGTATTCCAGCGCATCACAGTCGATTCATTGCTGAATGTAGAGGGAGAAAATGACGATTGTACTAGGACGCCAACTGTCGAGGAAATTGCTCTGTCTGCTGTCGACGACATAAATAATGATGAACAGGACTGTGTCGACGAAGATCAAGACACTACGTTGTTGGAAGAGCTGTCAGTGGAGGACAGGCTTGGGTACTTGGCTGTTTTTTAGAGGAGGAAGGTGAAGGTAACGGTCAGGCTATACCAGTTATACGAAGAACGCAACGTTTGCTACGCGGTAGACGTATTTCCAACATGACGCAGTCTCGCATAACGTCGTTCTTTGGAGCTCAGTAGGATTGTTGTATGGAGCTCAGTAGGAGCTCGATACTCTGTGCTAGACTACATAAAGACCTCCCTCGTTTTATCCCTAACCGCCTTAGAAGGATGCGGATGTTGTCTATGCTCCACATCCTTCTATCAAGGGTTTACTGTATCCCCTTTTCTGTGGCACTATAGAGTAGACCCCACTGTAGTCATTTCTTAGGGGTGGCACCATAAGTGGCTCTTTTTGCGACACGAAAGCTCTCGAAGAGCTTTGATTGGTCGAGAAGTGGGACACGAAAATCACTGTTATTAAGCATGATGTAAAGCTTTTAAGCATGTGACAGTTCTCTGGAATGCAGTCTTTGTTAATTCAAAGAGTGACAAGGAAGCCAAGATGTTATGACGTTTATCCACCATAGACTTGGGATCTGGAAACTTTCTTGAATCGAATTCAAAGTCACCATATCACGCCTTTATTTGATTTGGAAGACAGGGCCCTAGCTTACAAGAGTAGGACGTCCTCCGTTACAGCCCAGCGTGCAACGATATTCCAACGATTTCTGATGACACAGAAGTATAAGTAGTTTTCTGCCTGGGTGCATACCCTTGGCGGTACAGTACCTCGCAAGCCCGCCATCAAGTGGATACCTCAGCTTCGATTTCAGCTGCCTCACGTCCCCAGCCGCTGGTATCGCCATCGATTCCGCTTCCTCGCAAATGGAATCACCATTCGCTCATCTCTCACGCGCAGAGCTGGAGCGCGCCTCAAATCAGTCGCCCGCGCAACTCTTCGATCTCTCTGACGAATCGTCTTGTGCCCCACCTTCTGCTCAAGGCGTATCAGAAGCATCTGATACACCCTCTGCTCCAACAGTATCAAACCCGTTTGATAAACACGGCAGCTTGCACTTGAAATCGGTATCATTTGATTACTTTGTTGACAAGACGAACAAATGGATGCTACCGAGGGATCTCGGTGCCGGGGAGCGACGGGAAATGGTACGATCTCGTTGCGGAACAATACACTGGGCTGCACGTGCAGACAACGGAGCAGCAGGCGGGGAAGCTGCTGAGGCTGATACATCACTGGATCCACACTAGCGGCGATTTAGAGGGAATACGAGAGAGGAGGGTCGTGCACTGGAAGGACCTTGATCGGAGGCGGGCCTCGCAAGGGGTGCAGGAGAGCAGAGCATTGCCTGGGAGTAAGGCCTTTCGCGGACTTCATCATTTGCCTCGAGTTCCCGTGATTGTCGCGGACGCTGTTCTCTCGCATCTCGCGGACGCAGGTCCCACGCATCTCGCGTACCGAGTTCGCGATATCCGGGTGAGAATGGAGGAGAGTGGTTGTCCATACTCTCGCGCGGGACGCGTAGGTAAGTCTCGTCGATGGTAAACGTGAGAGGCACACCACGCAGAGATAACCACAATCCACCGTTGTCCGTGTTTACCCTTTCATGTAGCGTCGGAACAGAAGAGTTAGACTGTAGAATCCGCATTCGCTTCCCTTCGAATAAACAATGGTTTTACTTACCAGAGCGCACCAGTACGCGGGTCGTGGTCTTCTACAATTCCTTGCAGATTTGCGCCTCTCCCATACACGCGTAAAACAGATGGGCAACCGGTTATGTCGCGATGGACTCGGTGGAGGCTTTGTCCGGTTTCCTGTCGGATGTTGCCGCGTCCGCTTCGCTGGTTGACTTGAGGGGGGTTCTGCCCTCCTTGGCCACTGATTTGATTGGAAGCGTTAGAACGCGTAGCCCGGGAGGTGCGGTTCTTCGTAACTGGGGAAGCGGTGTCCATGTTTGTTAGACAAGGTGTTGCGCGCGGGGCAAGAAGTAGGGCCGAAGGCGGGCACAGGCTGCCAGGAAAACTCTCTGAGGTTCCTTCTTCGTCTCTGGCGCCTTCTCGGGGTTCGCTAGGACAGCGAGCCCCTGTTTATTGTAGGCCCCCTCCCGGACGCGCCTCCAACCGCGAGGTGCGCCCGGAGGTGAAAGTGATAGGACGCTCGTGGCGTCCTATCGCAGCGTAGTTAGTGACGGCTAAGGAGGGGGGCCGCTGGAGCGGACCGGAACCGTGTCACAGCTGTCCACACCCCCGCCGTTTCCGTTCATCCTCCAGCAAACGGAAATAAATTTGAAAAGAAGAAACACACGTGTAATTATGCGCCTGCGGCTGGGATGCAGTTGATAGATTGCTTGTCCGTCGCGCTCCACCCACCGACCTTCTCCGACCTCCACTCTCACGCTCATCGTCGTGGAGGACGGCTCTTTGATCTGTAGGTTTATTGTGGCTACCTCCGCGGCGCCAGAAAGTGTTGCATCGCTGACGGGCTCGCCAAGTCTATCGACTGGTTGTGGCTCCGAGATCTTCAACTACTGGAAGGTAAGTAACTCCACGACTACACCACTTCTGATATTGTTCTTTTTTTTTGCGTTACAGAATGTTGATCATCAAATCAAGGGCTGTCAGGATTACGTCCAACAGCCGAAGCTCAAGAAGTGAAGTGGTTTTAGCGAAGAAGTTCCGCGGCGGGTACGCCATGAAGAAGCGGACAACTAAGCATAGCACTCGTGCGAATAAAAGCAACGAAGTTACCAACTCCGTCATCGTTAAGTCGCGCATACGTCAAGCTCATCGCAAGCACGTGCGCAACGCCGTCTTTCCCTTCAAGCAGCGTGCGGATCAGTCTGCGATATCCCTTGAGGATACCGAGAAGTGGACCATGAATAACATCGCCACAATAACGCGCGTGGATGAGGGCGGCTTGGAGTGTTACACTTTCGAGCACTGCGACGGTGACCACATCACCGGATTCGCCATTGACATCGACCGCATTGCTGGGCGGCGTGTCAGAAAGTGGTGCCAAGCGCGGCCCAAGGTGCCTCTAGATCATGCGACCGCCGAGAGGTATGGTCTTTACAACCTTGGCGAGGGCTCTTCTGAAGAGTGGACCATCGACGCAGTCATGTTCGTGGCGGAGGACCAGACCATGCCGGCCGAGGTTGGCGTCCGTCGTCTTGAAGGCGGGCGTTATTACGCGCACAACAACGATGAGGCGTTTTGGGGCTGGTGCCGTATCGAGTTTGGTTCTCTCGGCGGGCCGGTTTTGACCAATGCTCTTACTCATCTCGGAGTGTGGAGGGGCGGAGTCCCGTACCGAAAGGAATTGGACCGTGTCACTGGATCCATGAAGGTCGTTGCCATTGATGACGACAGGGTCCTGGACGCTCTGGATGCTCATTGCATGAGTCACCCTGGCGTGCCCGTTCGCGTTTCAAGTCCGGGCAACCGTGGTATAACTGAGAAAACCAAGCGGTTTGAGCTTCATGGCGCTCGCATGCTGGTTGCTAGGACGGCAAACCTGTGCCTTCAAAACTCGGTCGCGAATGCAATCGCTCGTGTTGTTGGAGAGGACTATGCGAGGGAGAAGATGTATTCAGAAGTGATGCCTAGCATGCTGTCGTTTGCAGATGCAGCTGGATGGGCTATGGTCCATGCCGACAAGGTGGAGTTGGGGCGAGTGCACTTCGATTATCACAAGTATGGGGGGTACATCAAGTATCTCCTCATGCAGGAGGAAGGCGTCTACCTTGTCCGCTTGAGAGCCAGGAACGTAGATCATGTGATCTGCATTGATTGTGAGGAGGGAGAAGTGCTTGATTCCGTTGAGCGTTACCCTTTGAAGCTGTGTGAGTTCGTTATCAGGTGCTGCGCTGGGGATCCTGCTTTGTTCGATCGTATTCTGGAGGTCCGACACGTGCGCACTGTGCAGCGTCGTGAAGGGAGTGAGAAGAATAAGAACAAGAGCGGGGCCGCGAAGCGTGCTAGGCGCAAGGCAAGGGCAAGTAAGGGCAAATAGAGGAAGAGTAGTAAGATAAACAACAAGTAATGGTTTGCTTAGGATTGTGTGATTGAATCTAGTAACTCTTTGGGTAGCTGCCCCTCGACCATTATAGTATTCAAGCCCTTAAACATGTGAGGGTTGATCTTCGTAAGGGCGTCAGCCGGGTTCCTGTGTCCCGGTATCCACTGTAGAGAGTTGATCTCCCGGGCTTCAAAGGAGTCACGGAGACGCGCTACTGTGGGGCGGAGACGAAAGTCCTTCTGTTCGTGTAGTGTAGATATTGTGCTGTAGAGCCCAAACGAGTCTACTAACATCTTAAGGTTTGGTCTCGGACCCTGGCCCTGAGGATGTGTAAGGTACGGCACCGTTTCAGCCAGATGAATGGCTCGGTCTGCCGTGTGGGCTGCGGCAAGGATTTCCGCTCCAGCAGAGGAGAATGAAACTCGGTTCTGCTTGGAGCTGTGCCAGTCGAGTGCATGGAACACATGGCGATCTCGTGAGCCGAATGAAAATCCGCACAGGAACCCTGTCTGTCCGTAGGAAGTGTTGCCTGATGCGGCATCGCTGAATGCCATCACTCCCGCTTTGAAGTGGCTGGCAGACACGGGCTCAGCAGGGGCTCTGTAGAACAGAGTTGGCGACAGCGACTTTAGGTGGAGCAAAGCTTGGTTGAGTTGTCTTATGTGAGAGACCTTGAGGTGGGCGACGTTCTGTTGCAGCTTGCTCGCCACTAAGGAGGCTTGTGGGAGAATGCCGTGACCTAGGAAGTTTAGCTTCCCGGTCAGTGCTTGGAACCGACGTAGCTCTTCTAGTGTGCACTCACTGTCGTGTTCTTTTTTGCGCTCATGACTGAGCTCAATGGGCTTGATGGTCGAGAGAAACTCCTCCATACTCAAGGAGACGCTGTAATCTGAATGTTGTTTGACAAATAAGCGGTTGAAGACAATGTCCTGTCCTTGGTTACATCGGCCCACATCGAACTTGGAAGAGATTTGCCGCCGAAAACGCTCCATGCGTTCGGGTTTTCCGGCAAATATCATGTCGTCGACGACTTTGGCTAGTGCCAACACGAGTTCGTCGCCTTCCCACATCAGGAAGAGTTGTGGGATTCCAGGGACGTCGACAAAGCCTATGTCGAGAAGCCATTCCTCCACGCAGAGTTGCCATAGCCGTCCGGACTCTACAAGTCCATAGGCTGGAGCGAGTAGCTTCCAGACTTCGTCGGTGTAAGTGCTCCACCCACGTGGGGGGCGCATGTATATGTCTCGCTTCAACTCTCCGGCTTGGAGGTAAGCCGACTTTACGTCCAGGGAGGCAATAGGAAAGTGGAACAAAGAGGATAGGGAGAGGAGCGTGCGGATTGTGGAAAACTGCGCCGTCGAGGAATCGGAGCGAAGGTCGTTCTTCTCGCGATCCCTATTCCCATGAGGGACTAGGCGGCACTTTAGCTTCATGGTCTTCCCTTCACCGTCGTGTTTGACGACGAAGAAGTGGTGAGAGGAGATGAGGTTGGCATCTCTAGGGATAGACCGAATGGATACCGCACGATACGCTCCCTTCTCCTTGTAATTTCGCTTCTCCTTGGCAATAGATTCATCAAGTAGCCACCTCGGCTCGCCTTGGAGCTTGTGTTCCGTGAGTGGGTCGTTGCCAAACTTCTCGTGGAGCTGCCTCAAGATGGTTTGCTTGGTGGAGGTTAGAGATGCTTTTGGAGGAAGAGCAGTTGAGGATGAAGCGAGTTCGCCAATGTCCTTCGACGGTATGTTGAAAGGACGAATGGCGGTTGCCCCGGCTAGATACGCGGAGCTCAGGGGGTGGTCATCCCACTCTGCAAAAGCAGTGTGCATCTCTTGGTCATCTTCAAGTATTGGTGGCTCCTCTGTTATCTGAACGAGCGGGTTTGTTGAGAGTTCCGGCTGTTCCTGCTGTGGGACCACTTCAGGGTCGGGCGAAGGTTGAGGAAATTCGGTGTACCCAAGTTCTATGCGCTCGAGTTCTTCGAGCAGCTTAGACTTGGGGCGTAGGCGAAGGTCTTCGTACGCAACAGTGTACGAGAAACCGCGGAGGTCTTCTGTCGCCGAGACGATTACGAAGTGTTCATAGACCTCCTTGACAAACCCTGGATACCACTGTCCCCTCCTTGCGTTTTTCACAAAGTAGTAGACTGGTGTCTTGGGGACGAGCAGTGTCCTGTCGAAGTGTTTGACGTCTTTTGTGCGGAGGAACGTATGCAGAGCTTGGCGAGATGCTTTCTCGTGATAGGCATCGGCGAGGTCCTTTGTAAGCCTAGCCTTGGGCAGGCCCTGGAGCGCCGGCCTATACCCTCGAGCAAGCTCGAAACTGGATACGAACCTCGAGCCTATCAAGATGTTCTTGAGGAAAGCGGCTCTAGCGACCAGTTCTTGGTCGGAGGGGCACTGTTGCCATCTAGGAGCCGTGAATTGCCTGTCTTTAACGAGGCGTTGGATCAGATATCTGATGGCTTCGTTGGAAGACTCAACGATTCCTAGTTTGTTGTGCCGACGGGCTGGCCTAGGGGAGAACGTAATGCCATGAGAGGCACACATTGCCCTGAACTCTTGGCAATCGAATTCTGGATCGCCCGAGAGTTCGGTGGGCGCCCCATGAGATGAGATCCAATGGATCACAAAGCTTTCCGCAGCTTTTTTCATGTTCCTCGAGAGGCATAGCCATGCGATTGAGAAACCTGAGGCTGCATCCTTCATGTGAAGGATTGGGAGGTTGCCGAGCTCGGCTACAAACATGAAGTCCACTTGGACGTGCTCATTGAATTCTTTCAAGATACGGGAGAAGGAGACCTTCCTGGACGCTAACGGGCGCCCAGTGCTCGCACATGTCGTACATGAGTCATAGGCCGATTGTAGCAAGGCTTCGAGCGTCCTTGTGAGGACTCCCGCCCGTTGGCAGATCCTCTTCATGTCCTTCGGACGTAGGTGAGTGTAGAGATGAAAGCGCTTAGCGAAGCGCTCTTCATTCTCTATCGTCGTTCCCTTTAGAGCAAGGTTCTTCGCGAAGAAGGACTTGACAGAAGAGGTGGACGAGGGCACAAGGAGGAGTCTGGTTCGCTTCGTGAGTTCGGAACCGGTGTGATAGGTTCGGAGCAGGATTGAAGCGGAGTTGCCGACAACTCCCTCAGGAATTAGAACTTTGTTATCCTGGTTCAGGAGATCGGAACGTGAAAGTACGTCGTTGCCCAACAGAATTGGCCCCTTGCCATCCACTACGTAGAAGGGTAGCGAGAAGGGAGTTCCATTCTCGTCATTACCTTTAAGTTTCCACATGGCGAAGGTTGGCATGGCATCAATGCACTCTTCACCGAAGCCGTGAAGGAAAGGTTCGCAATCCAACTCATCGAGGGCTAAGTCTACTCCCAATGACACGCAGAGCTGTGCAATGGCGCACAGAGATCCGACACTCTTTGGACAGCCCGGGTCGACGATTGGGTTTGGGTCCGCGAAGGCAGGAAAGAGGTCGGAATAGGCTCCTTCCCCTGCAGTTAGAGATGACTGCGTTGGGAGGGGTTGGAGCCTTTGTGAAAACCCTTGTCTGCTCTATCGCCCGTTTCCGACTTAGCTCTTTTCTCCTTTTGTGCGCGGATACGCTTGGTCTCATGGGAAGGACTCTGGCATTCATAACTTCCTCGAAGGTGCGTCTTGGAACCACAGTCGAAGCAGTACCCCGACTCTCGTTCGCTCTTGCGTTTGTTTGACTGACGAGGTCGAGAGCTGGTACCACGCTGCTTGTTCCTGGTCTGCTGGGAAGTATCGGTACCCTGCCTCGTACCGCCTTGCTTCTGGAAAGCGGCCAGCGCTTGTTGAACGCGCTGCCCGACCATGTTCTCGATGTCGGCCTTCGTGTACGCTTTCTCAGACGCCTTTGGCGTGAAAGTCAGATTGCGAATGACCTTAACTGCGTCGTCGAGGTTCAACTTGCAACGGGGGCCGGTGGAGAACATGTCACGGATCTGATTCTCTTCAGGAGAGCGATCATTCAGGTACTCAATGACTTCTGTGTACCTTTCGAGAAGTCCCTGTGCTCCGCTGACTATGTCAGTAGCCTTGCGACGAACGGTATTAGCGTTGTCGGAGGACAGCGGCAGAGCTTCGTCGGAGTTGAAGAGGTCCGAGAACTTCTCAAAGAATTCGAGAACAGAAGCATGAGAGCTTCGCGAGATTGAGACTTCCGGTTCCGGTTGGTCTCTCTGGCGGGCTTCGGCGAGCGCCACCAGTTGAAGCTTGGCATTGGTAAGCGTCTCCTCGCTGAGCATAGCATTGTTGAGAAGGGTTATTGCCAAGACCTCACTAACCTGCGAGGAGGTTGATAATCCCACGTGCATGAGGTGGTCGGCGGCTAAACCTCGGAAGCGGGAGACGAATGCATTGAGATCCTCACTTCGACGACGTCGGCATTGCGTCACATCCGTGAAGGAAGATATTAGGCGGGTGACGATCGCAATTGGAGGATCAACGGCGATGAGTTTGACAATATCCTTGACAGCTTCGATTTGGTCTTCCTGTTTCAAATCAAGTTGTTGTTTAGCAACCGCTTCGTCAACGATAGACTTTTGCTCGCGGGGGAGGCCGCGGTCGTAGAAGTGACGAGCAAGTGTGGCGTAGACGGTTTTGTACAGCCTGTCGGTACCTTTTTCGGCAGCGGCTTGGATTGTCTCAACCCATCGTGAGACATCACGTCTATACTCCTGTAGATCGCCTTCCGGTTTGAACATCGGCGGGTCTGTAGGCGCAAGCGGTTTAGAACGTAAACCTGGGCCCATAACTGGGGAAGCGGTGTCCATGTTTGTTAGACAAGGTGTTGCGCGCGGGGCAAGAAGTAGGGCCGAAGGCGGGCACAGGCTGCCAGGAAAACTCTCTGAGGTTCCTTCTTCGTCTCTGGCGCCTTCTCGGGGTTCGCTAGGACAGCGAGCCCCTGTTTATTGTAGGCCCCCTCCCGGACGCGCCTCCAACCGCGAGGTGCGCCCGGAGGTGAAAGTGATAGGACGCTCGTGGCGTCCTATCGCAGCGTAGTTAGTGACGGCTAAGGAGGGGGGCCGCTGGAGCGGACCGGAACCGTGTCACAGCTGTCCACAGTAACGCCCCAACGCTTAAACGCTCCCGCCCGGCCGGCGCAGGATGGGCTGCAGTATGCCCCTTTCCCGTACCTTTCAAATAAACGTTAGATTGTGGTTAGATTCGACAAACGCAACGAATGCAGCTAAGCTTACCGCCCATTATGTTGTACTCCGCAAATTGTGCACTTTTTCGCCATCGCAGGTTGAGTCGTAGATTACCGTCGATGCTCTCTCTTTTCGCTTCGCACTAATTTTTAACGCGCGGCAGAACAAGGCGGTTGATTGAGCGCGTGCGAATTGCAATCCACGGCCGTGAGTCACTGCCCGTGACTTGTCACCAATACAGTCACAGTCTGACGAAGAGTGACCGCAAGCGTCGTGGCAGTATTACTGCGTGTACAGGTGTAAGAACTTGCAGATGGAGAGAGAAAACCAAGCGAAAGTGAAGCTCTCCCCGCCGCATGACATAGGCAAAATTGTACTGGTTCAGAAACCTTTGTCTAAGTTGTGATTCGCGACGAGAAGATTCGGATATGGTGCGAGAGAGACGAGCAATAGATGACCTGAGCGCTGGAGCTTCGTGATTGACGTTGTGCGTGAGATGGTGTGCAGCGTCAACAAGATAGGTGGCATGGTGTTCAAACGCGGACACGGCAGCATACCACGCTCGAAGCAGCGGGGATTTGAAGCGACCGAGCAGATCTTTGTCGAGCGGCGGCCCGGACGGGAGCGGTGATTGGGTGGGGTCGTTCGGGGTGGTGGTGAGCTGCTGGCAGACTTGATGGACGGTGAGAGAAGGCAGATGTTGATGCGGGGTGAGAGAGGGGATGTCGAGCGCGGTTTGAAGGGCGGCGGGCGTTTGGAAAAGGGCGACGCGGGTGAGGGTGCGGGCTGTGGAAAGATGAAGGGCCCATTTGGAAGGGATTGCGCGGCGATCTACTAGCCAGTGTTGCAGCTTGTTGTAATGGATGTCGATGGGCAACGACTGCTCTGCGGCGGCGATGCGGCTCATGACGAAACGGGCACGGCGAAGATGTACGACCGCCGACGATGTTGGTCGTCGTCGATATCAAAGATGGGAAAGTTGGGCGTAGCCCTATTTTTTGGTGACAGAGAGCATCAGCCACGTGCACGATACGGCGTGCATTGTTGCTCCGGAATGCACACATCGTCTGGCGGCTTGCCGACGCGTAGAACACGTCGATGACAATGCCACCTCTGGGGTAAAGGTTACCGCCCTCGATGCTATTTTGCATGTGCTCCACCCAACCGAAAGGATGGCAGAAAAAATATGATTGGCAGCTGCCACATTCTCAGCAGGGGGGGCTGGGAAATGACTGCTGCTGCTCGGTAACTAGCCGGCATATCATGACGAGCCTTTCGTATCCTGTTCCCGGACAACCATATCTGGTGCGAAATCCTCTTCCCCTCGAGACCGTCAAGGAACTTTTGAAGGACATAAGTTTCTCCTTGCGGCTGTGTGATGACAAAATCAACTTTGGTGTTTACGCTGCGACGGCACACATGGACACAAGTTTTACATTCTACGACCGATTCCCACCGGAAACCAGTATTTGGGTTATTAATCATGTTAAACCAAAGACGCCAGAAAAGTCGGTTCGGCACACCTTATACAAACCGCAGGAACTGCTGGTGGCCTTACTACAAGCACAAGTTGCTTTTATGGTATTTAACGAAGGTGATCATTGGTCTCTATGGGTTGCAGCGGGACTCCCAGAGCTGTACAAACACATCACGATTGATGGAAGAGAAGCTCTACCGGCTCCCCTTCTAACAATTGCTCACTTTGATAGCAGCTCAGCACGTGGGCACTGGGAGTTTCGTTCGGGTGTGGCTGCTTGGTATGCAAATGCAGCAAGAGTGGCTGCCAAAAATGTAGAGAATCGCGACATTAGAGAAGAAGTTGAGACCTTCTTCAAGCATCAAACCAAATTTGTATCGGTTTCCGTGCCACAGCAGCAATCAACAGAGCTGAACTGCGGCTGGCGGGTTATTAATGCATTGAGCGAAGTCCTGAAGAACCGCAAAGGATTGCAAGAATTCTTTTCTGTAGGTCTCAATAGTCCATTGCATGGTACGCAGCAACGTGTTGTTGAAGTTATCAAGACCATGATACCGAGAGACCTTGTCGGGACCTCTCGTATAGAACTAGCAGACTGCATAGTTTGCGGAGATACAAGGGCACATAGCAGCGTCAAACCATGCCCCTTAGACGGAGAGCTCATATGTAGCTCATGTCTTTCTAAGTACAAGGAATGTAAGATTCCAGTATTTCAGTTCGACGGGGATGAAGGAAAGGCGCAAAATACTATCCGAAGAGTTCCTGGAGGCCGGGAACTTGAGGTCTATGGATTTCGTCGTCATAAGAACAACCGCAAGCGAGTTTACAGCCGCCCCTATCTGAGACCGAAGAAGGTTTCTAAGCCAGATGGCTATGGCGGTGAAGAACGAGAACGTCCGTAACCCAGACGTTGATAGCGGCGACGAGATGAAGGACGAGAGCTTCCCTCTGCCACGTTGATGGGGGCATGAAGCGCAACACATGATGGCGCAGCAACAGGGGCAAGCGCAGGTTCGCGGCGTGGTGATGAATGACGGAATCGTCATGAGCGTGTTGCAACGCATTATCTACGAGTTAGTCAAGGCGAAGAAAGGCTCGCCTAGGGGTGTTTCTGTGGAGGAGTTCGCGCAACAGGCTACTAGCGGCACTAATCGCTCCGCAGTCAAGGAGATTCTGGATGGATTTGCTTCAGATGGGTATCTGTACACCACAATAGACGACAACCAATGGTATGTTATCGACTGAGTTCAACCCATCCCATTGCCCTTGCGTCTCCGCCTTGGCATTCTTCAATGCTCCATAAACAACCCCTTTTCGAGAATGTCTCGCATTCCTTTCTTCATTCTTCGCAACCTCCCACTCCTGGCTTTGACCGCGCGCTTCAGGGTGTTGGAGTTGGTGCTTTTCTCAAGAGAATACGAGGCATTATTGGAACACATGTGAGAAGTATAGTGAGACTGTGGGCATCATCTCCCGAAATTACTAGTGAGAGAGCGTTTCTTCCAAGAGAAACGCTCTATACTATGTCGGAATCAGGCTAGAATACCTATAAACAGAGAGAGAGAGAGAGAGAGCAGTGATCGAAGGCGTCCCGTGCGTGACGTTTTCGTGAGTCACGAGTCGAGACACGAACGGAACAAACGCTATCCTTCGTATCTACAGTGTCTACATCACCCATCATCATCAATCATCATCAAGCAGAGATGCCGACCGCCCTGCTGTACTATAGATGGGGGCCCTATGACGAAGTGGACTTTTCTCTTTTTTATGGGGCAGGGGGTAAGTACTCCCACTGAGATTTTCTGCTCTTGCGAGCAGAGTATTGGGAATTCCGTCCCGAACGTTTCCGTCCCGAAAGATTCCGTCCCGAAAGACTCTTCTCACGATGCCTAAGCGTGGCGGTCTGTACTCTGGATCGCAATGTTTCCTTAATGGAATATGCCAACGTTGTAATGAACGACGAGAGGCTCATCTAAAGGTGGATTGTGATCGTAAATGGGAAGGTAAACTCTGTGGTTGTCATGTTTACTATGGAAAAAACAGCAACGGGAGCTGGATCTGTTGCGGGGCGTGTCCGAGACACCGCAAGAAGGCAAACTGCGATCCAAACTCCAAGAGTACCAATAACAATTGATGAATAGCAAGTTGTGGTTGTGTCGACGCACTGCTTGCGTTTCTGATGCTGGGCTGCCTCCATGTGCAGTCCCCGCTTTGCCATATGGCTACAATATCGATACCGTTAAAGTACTTCGTGTAGGCTTTGACGCCGTTATCATCGAGAGTTTTCATAAATCGTCTTCTGACCATGATCCCATGGTTCACTTTGATGGTGGATTCACAGAGTACTATTGTCATATTCCATTACGTCGTAAAACTTCATAGTCGTGCGATCCGCTCACCATTCTCCCTCATTCTATAAGAGAGCGGCGGGTGGTCATAAACTTGACGCAAATACATGCAGCGTGATGGCAGCAACGGCGCAGCCAAACTAAGCAAAGTTACCACACAGACAACGCGCCCCGAAGACAAACAACAACTCCGCGTGTGCGGAATGCTCAAAGGTTCCAAGCCGTCATTCATTCATTCGTTCCACCGCTTCATGATCATGAGCATGAACTGGCACGCACGTCGTGGCCCGACTCAGAAGACAGTGTGATGCCTGTGCGGTACCCTGAGAGCGGTAACGTCGTCTTGCAGGCGATCCATGGTCACACAGAACCGTTGGGGTGCATGGGTGTGAGCGGCGATGGGTGAGAGTTGGGCAACTTGGCAGATAACAACGTTAGTTGTGTGTTGCCGCTTTGAGCACGCGCTGGGGAACGTAAACGAAGCTGATATGTACGCCACACACTTCTCATGGTAGTGCCGTAAGGTGGGCTGAACCCCTCGACAGGCCATGCATTCTCACACGCCTGTTATGCCCCACAAAGCGCTGACTTCACGTTGCGACACTAGAGAGCAGGCGGTACACAGGAGGCGCAACTTGGTCAGCAAGCTACGGCTCTTCCGATGCGCGCTCGTCCACTCGCCTTGAGCCGTACCTGCCACAAACGTTAATAGATTTCATGTCCGTGTTCAGGACGTAGCGGCCGGTGTCAGCACATACCAATACAGGAGGATATCCCGCAGACTATGTGCTCGCGTGATCTGCGAGACGCATCTAGTGCCTATGTGTGCACCTCACGCGCACGAAAGCACGCAGCTCGCAATCGCGTGGACGCTGTTTTCTGCGCCGACCCCATGGAGTAAGCTCTTCTTCGCGCGTCTTTCACACCGGTCTCAAACGCCGTCGCGATGCGCGCACGCGTGCACGGCGGCCTCTGCGCGCGCGATCACGTCCGTCTCGGGCGAAAGTCTGCGTCGCTGCGTGCCGCGGGTTGCGGTCGATATGAGTGCTGCTTCGAGTGGAACGCCAATGTTATGTGCGCAGTCGACACGGCGCAAGTGGGGCGCCTTTGCGCTTGCTGGGTGGCGCGCATGCGAGCGAGAGCGACGGTTGTCTGCGGGCGTTCCGGATTGCGAGCGACTTGGTGCATGGCGGTGGCAGCGCCGTCGACGCGAGCGCACACAACGCCGGTGGCTGTGCGAGTTTTGTGCAGCGCTACATTCTTGCGTGTCGACTCGGCACTGCCGAGGTGCAGTGGACACGAGAATAACGCGTACTACGCATCATCATCATCGCCGTGTCCCCTTGGCACATTACAGTGTATCTTACACTTGTTGCGTGATTCTGCTTTCGCGATATGCACACATGGAGTTACTTGTACCGTTGCACTCGTGTCCAATATCTGAGATGTAATGCACGGCTTTCCCAACCTACATTACAGTGCTGTATGTTAATGCAAACCAGATTTCAATCACAATGGCAGCAACTTTTTGCGTAAATGCGAAATACGTTTTGTGTTTTCAGGAGACTCCCAATAAAGCCTCTTTCCGATCGGCATGGCGCCCAAGGCTCCACCACGAATCCTGACCCACACACCTCCGTGGGACCATATGAACACCGTTGGCTCCGAATCGCTCCGCCTTCTCGGCTCTGGACGACGCACCGCCCGCTTCTTTGGCACAGCTCACCGCACTCCAGGCGACCCCCATAACAACTGGACTCCAAAGACTCTCCAAGGCTGCATTACCCTGCTCTTTTGTTCCTTCCCCCGCAGCGCAATATGTGTAACTTCGCTCAAAACCGTAGGTACCAATGTGTACACTACACAAGAACTACCAGCGGGAGGAGATCCCGCTGCCCGTACGTTTACACATGTAATCGGTGTGATAAATGCAACTCGCACTGTGGTTGCTATGACAACCCGTCGCGTGGGTCTATTTGCCCATGTGTGAGTGAGGGAAAGGCCAATTTGGTGGCTGTGACGCATATTGCTTACCGGGGACGGGAGAGCAGCCGGGTTGGTTCTAAGGCAACTCTGGCAGGGATATGTGAAGATGCTAGTCCACGGAACGCTACAGAACATTCCTCAGCCGTAGCTGTCGAGATGGTGGGGGTGCACGGCCCTGCGGGTCACTATGTACATGGCAGTTCTGGTGTAGAAGCTGGAAGGGTAAGTGGAGCTGATAGGCCAGGGGCTCACAGTCACGCAGTTGGACGCATTGTTCCGGCGGTACAGTTACCCGGTGCCCCAGCTGCGCAGTACAGCACGAAGTTCGACTCCAGTCCTGTACGCAAAGTGATTCGCACGGAAGAGAACGCATGCGGAGCGGCCGATACTGAGGACGCTGATGCCGTGGTGGAGGTCATACCCCACAGAAGATGCTCAATTCATGGTCTCCGAGGACTGGAGAGAGGTGCAATGGTCGTCGGTAGATCCGTTCACAATAGAGATGAGGATCTGACAGGCGGGTCTGATCATGGTCATGGTGGCAGATCCCATACCACAACCTTGGGTGGGATTATGGAATTTGGGCCGTCCAGTCACATGACTCTTTCACATAGCAAGAGTCTAAACGTCAAGTCAGCGAGGGTCGCAAGCGAATCAATATCTGTCGGATCACGAGATTCATTAAGCGACGATTCGTGCAGCTCGGGTGACGAATTCGCGTGCGCGTGGGATTTCAGATCTTTACTTGGTGCCTACAGCCCGGGGACATTTCAGCCTCGTCGGATCTACGTTGCTGACCACACGGCTGTGTTCAGCGTGGGCATTATAGACCAGGGCCAACCTCCGAGCGGGAAGAATAATATAGGTAGCCCGCGCCGCGTGATAGGGACCTGGCGCACTGGCGACCTCGCTTATATTGATACGTACGGATGCCTCCCTCCGGCAGGGTCGGCCTGGCAGGTGAAGTACGATAATGGCGTGCTAACACTTTGCGTTGACAACTGTGTGAGGGACGTTAGGCGGGCGAGCGATTTGCTGGTGAGTCCGTGGTTCAGACCAGCTCCCCATGGAATCCACGAGCGGGCTGTCTTAGCCAAAGACGTTTTCAGGCAGGTCTACCGGATAATGGAAGAACATGGTCTCGTTTTTGCTGATTCCGGTTCTACCGGGAGTCTGGAAGCTGATTGCCCCCTCCCGTACATACCCGAGATGGACATTCCGGGCGGGCTGGAGCGTATCACAATCGGTACGGCCTCCTGGTGGCTCTCGTCGGCAGCAGCGATCTTGGCTAACGAGCCTACGCCCCGTTTGGCCCAGTGGATACTGGTGCCGGTAGGTGTCCGATTCGAGACACTACCTTTCATAAGCCAAGAGCCCAGCCAATACTGGTCTCGCAAACGTCTAGACAGACATGTGAGCGGAGGCGATTCATGGGCCGTGAAGGAGGTCGAGGTGAGCGTCGGCGCACTGACTCGGCCTCTATTGTGTTTAGCGAGGGACTGTGAGTACGTGGACAACACCGCAATATGGCTAGATATAAGCGTACTCAGACGAGAAGAGGCGAGGGGCGTGAGGTACCACCTGGTAGGCGTAACGCCTGGGGCCGTCTTCGCCAACGACTGTGATGACTATCGCGAGATGATGCGTCGAACAGGGTTGTTTATTGACCTGGTACGACCGGGGAAGACGCACGACCATGGGGACGATTCCTCCGTATGATGCGGTCCGGTACGTGCACAGCCAGTTGGGGCTGCAGGAGTCTGATTCAGTAGGTCTGGATGACTTAAAGCGTCTGGCCCGTGATAGTCGGATGGGATGGGGATGCTTGGCTCAGTGCGTTGTGTGAGCCGATGCTAAATAGTCCTTTGCAGAGTGACACATCCTGCCTCATTGACATGTACAGACCAGTGCGTAACGGCAGCGGGAAACTCACATTCCCTGAGCTGGACGATGATGCGGTGGGACTGCCTCTTCTTTACGACGGTTGACGGGATAAAGGATAGACGTACAGGGCGACCGATATGTTACAATGCGGGGCACTACTCGTGGGCGGATGGTCAAGGGTGCGGCCACTATTACCTCCGGATAGAGATCAGTCAACTACACATGTCTTGATAAACCGTTGAATGCTGCCTTCGAACAGGCCGTTCGAAGGCAGCATGGAGGGTAACTTTACTGCACTTTTGTGTTGTACGGTACAACACAACTTGTTCAAAAGGGTAAACAAAAGGAGATCGCAGCGTGAACGTAACAATCACGAACATCAATCAATCTCTGAACAGAAAAGCAAATTCCACGTGGGAAGGTGTCCCCAATGGTAGATCACTTCACGAATCACTATCCTCTCTCTCCCATATAACCTCGTCGATCCTTTTTCTCTCTCCTTTACGGGTGCAATAGTTCAATTACTACTTATTGCAGAGCGTTTCTTCTGAAAGAATTGCTCTCTCACTGAGTAAACCAGTACTTTTTCCGGGCCACTTCTGGATGATATTCATAACCATAAAACCTGGACGGTCTTTCAAAGGCGGACGACTAAGCTTAGTGACCTTCTTCTTACGTGGCAACGCAGGGGCAAAATTTTCAACATCATTTGAGTATCCGTTCGATCCTTAAATCGGCAGAAACCCCAAAATCGACAAAGCGCTTCTACACCCAGTTTTGACGTTTTACGCTTGAAGTAGACAAAAAGAAGACAACGCTTCGCCCCCTATCTCATTTACTGCAACAACATATACTACATTACGCAATGTAAATTAATTTTCAAAAAGCGCGCGCTTTCTTCTTTCAAACTCCATAGATTTAGACCACGTCCTCTCACACCAACAACGAGCAAAACTGGAAACCGTTCCTAAAACGCCTCATGGCATATGTTATCCAGAAAGCACTCTATTAGTATTGGAGGGCTCCATCGCACCTACACAACATGGAAACAAAGGTATCCTACTAATATCTTCGTCACGGAATCAATGATCTCAGGTGCTCTAGGGCATGTAAGGGAATCATTGGGCGCTCATGTAAGCCTTTGATTCCAGTGTGCATTCGGCGTATGTTCGATTTTACAGTACTGTGTGGACTGTCATTGATTCCATTGAAATTTCCAATTTTTTGACTGTGGCGCAGCATGCCACGGCGCGCTCGTCAATTTGGCAGGAATCAAAGGTTGTTGATTCCGTCCTGCGGAATCATTGATTCCTCATCCGGTTACAGTTTTCTCATGTTAAAATGTTATCCGCTGTACTGCCTCAGAATCAAAGGCGGCCTGGCACCTTTGATTCCGGAGCAATACGAATGATTCCTCTGACATGGAGCTGACAATTTGGAATCAATGGTTTTCACAGTGCAAACATTGATTCCTTCTTGTAAGACCTGAAAGAGAAATGCTCTCTCTCGTTGGAAACCGTAATGAAGCAATGGACACACCGGGTTGAAATTGGCGCCTACAATCGCTTGATCAATGATTCAAAACGGCATATGTGACTGTATTATGGTGAATGTCATCTAGTGCTTGGTTTACACAGTACATGAACTAGAAATATTCAATAAAGGATTTTATGTGTTCATAGTGCTCAATGGACATCACGCGGTGTTTCTTTACCCATCCTGCCGCACCTATCTCGTAGTAAAGACAAGGAAATATCTATGCCCTCTTGGTAATAGAGTACGAGATTGTGGGAGCTGCGATCCCATCCCTCCAAAGATTACTATAGGACTGTGGTCTCTCTATCACAGATCCAACAAATAAATGAAATTTGCTACCGTCCGCTCGCTACAACTGTAACCTGTAATTCCGGAATAGAGAAAACTTACTCCTCCATTTTGCACTTGTGACTTGGTTAAGTGAGTTAGATAGTACCGGTTATGGTGACCGTTCTTTCGAAAGACGGAATTCATGTTCTGAAGAGTTCGGATGGCGGTACGCTGCACTTGTACGTCTATTTCTTGCCGTTCCAGAATGGAGGAATTTTTCCTCCATTTTCCTCCCTCGAAGACGAACTTGGAAACCATACGAGCAAACGCCACTGGCGGTATTCTAACGCGTTTCAGCCCACCACGAACCCAATCTCAGGAGATTAGGAGTATCAAACGTTTTCCTGCTCATCCACTGAGCAAGAACTATATCCACCTGAGGGGAGGAACCAGAGATATTAGGGTCTCCTGAAGTATTGTAGCACTCTGCCGTGGTGTCGTCAAATAATTCTTGTACCATCTTCTTCCTCTGTGCTCTTCCTTTGCGCCAGAGACACCACCCAAGACTGCGCAGCATTTCCAGTTTGCATGAGTTTCCGAACCCCATCTCTTCAGAATGTATCCTATGTCCTTTGCTGTAACTCATTCCACATCTAAAGCATGTTCCATTCGCAGACTTGATCTTATTCGGACACTTTCGACATCCATGTTCGTGTGAGAAGCAATTGAAACATCGGCGTGCAGCAAAAGGGCAACGATCATGATCCACGATACGAATGTATCTTCCGCTGGAAATGTAGCATGGAAGACAGACTAAATCAAACTCTCTAACAATCAACTCACATTTTGCGATAATATGAGAGAGAGAAATCGCGATTGCGCTTGGTTGTGAAACAACATCGGAGAAGTAGACGCTCTGCGATCCAGATGAGATACGCTTTGTAGGTTGATTGTGCTGAAGAATTTCGGAGGGTTGAGTGACGGAAGGGATCGATAAAGAACGTTTCGCTCCAAGTTGTCGTACTTTGGGATCACCTTCGAACCGAGATTTGCAGACGTCACAGTTATTAGAAAGTTCGTCAAACATACATATTCCAGGGGACACGCCATCCATTATCTCGTAAAGCCAATTCTTCCTACAAACCGTAGAATTTTCCATCCAGTTACGCATCGCTACCCATTCGGTGAGATTGGTATGAGTCTCATGAGAGTGTGTTTCGGCTTCAACAATTTCCAACTCACTTTGAAAATTATCTGCCAAAGGTGTCGAGTATAAGGCGACACATCGAGCATGAGCTCCATCTCTTCCAGCACGACCAGCTTCCTGAGCGTAGTCCTTCAACGACGTTGACCCTCCTATATGGAGCACCAGCCTAACATTCGAGGCGTCGATACCAGTGCCAAACGCGCAAGTGGACACCATCAAAACAACTTTAACCGAACTTCGACTGTCTTCCTGTTTTCGACCCCACCGAGGTGTGCTCCATATCTCGTACATACTTTCCTTTTCGGAAAGACTCATTGCTGCATGATATTGCAGCACTGAGACTTGGAGATCAAGATTTTTCTGTACATCTGTTTCTGAAGGAAATAAGTCGATATAGGATGTTGTCAATATATCAGCGTATTCTTCGACATCTTGCCTCCGCATCACGTAGACAAGTACTCTGAAGAAAGGAAGATCCTTTCCATCCTTACAATCAATCTGTAGCTGTGACCGAGATATTTTGTCGAGCTCAGTCTTCAGAACGTCAACGGCAGTCTGTAGCAACCTTTGCCGAGCCCCTGTGTACTTACCATTCGTGTTCCTCGTTTTCAATTCACCTTCGCATTTGAGAACCACGAATTCTAAGTTGCGTCGCACTGTCGGCATTGAAAACAGGCTAGCTCTTCGCTCTCCATGGATGGATATTAACGACGATCTCTCCTGGGGTGGCACAGTGGCACTCAGGAAAACTCTTGGAACAGTAGAAGGCACACGAACTAGAGCATATCGTATATCTCGAAGAGCTTGACGGAAGTTAGACCACGTTGCCGTGAGATGAGCTTCATCTATGACCACTCGAGCAAGCGAAGACGAAGTAGTTAACCTTGAAACGAGTTCCGTGAAAGCTTCACCACGTACCTTCTCTGGTGTTAATATGTAAAGGTCAGTTTGCTCGGGGGATGATTTAGGGGTTTTACACTTTGGGTTTAGAACGGTGAAAACACTGAACCTTAAAACCATGAAACCAACTTAAATAAAACCTCAGAAATAGGGGTGATAGAACCTCCTAGAGGAACACCGTGCAGTGTATTGTTAGCGCAAACTGAAGAGAAAGCTGTACAAAAGAAGCTTCATGGCGTTCTGTTGGTAGGAAAGGTCAAAGGTAGAACTAAGACACGAGTCTAGGTCTAATATTAACTCCCGTAAGACTAGTCCATTCACAGTATTCAGTCACAGTGACATCCGGGCACCAGTCCGGCAGTGCACTTGTACCAATCGTACTCGTCGCGTCCCCGGCACGGCAGTGGGCAACCAATCCGACAGTTGGCCCCGTCACACGGCAGATTTCATGCTTTATAACCAAAGATCTCCAATCCTGCTGAATATGCGGAAACCTTGGGAGAATACCAGAAAATATTGAGATTGAATCTAAGCACTTGTACAAGATTATTCTATTCCAAATAGATTTTATTGCTTCACCTCCGAATACAGAGCGCCTTTGCCACTGCGTCATAGTTCGTCCCTGTCTCAAGCTCCATACTTCGGCCTTATTAAGGAATTTAGGAAGAGTGGCTCCATGCGTTAGAGTAAAATTTCTAATACAAGCTACCCAGGTTGCAACTTGTACCAAAGTCTGCGTGAAGTCTCGTGAGCCATGATTGTAAACTACTAATCTTTAGTAAACCCGCATGACAAACAATCTTGACCTGAGCTTTGCTCTCTGTAATTCCCTTCCGCATTTCTTCGATTTGTCAAGCCAAATCCTGTCATGGGAGGGCAGCCGAAACAAAGTAGAATAATCTCAGCGGCTTCCGCGCAGGAAAAAATCGTCATCATCGTTTCCGTATAGATGAAGATCTCGTCATCGTGCGGGAAGTAGCTACGGAACGTCCGCATGTAGCTCCAAATGGAGAAAATAGAGAGTGATTTGAAGTAGTGGCATCAAAGATAAACAGCACAAAGAAGGTGAAACACGATGTGGCATGGAAAGCAATTCAAGATGGGTATAACCGGCCGCATCAGCGATTTAAAAGCAACGATAAAATAGAGAAATTGGTGAGGATGGTGAGTTTGAGGAGATTTCGAGCGTGAAGAATGAAGCTCGTGATGATATGCTCACGACGAAAATCCAAAAATCTGAGAAACTAGATCGTAATAGAGAACTTTTAGGAGCAATCATCAGACAAAAAGCTACGAAAAGGAAGGATTCTGTTGCTGCTGACGATGTAAACGTAGTAGAAGGCCAAGAAGGCTCGCAAGAAGAGGCCACGATTCAGGACTCAAGCAGCTCCTCTCCTGAGGAAAGAGCACAAAATTATACTGCATCGTTGGAGCGTCGTGCCAAGCGTCGCATGGACCTCCACAAGAGATGTTTGCAGCCTGAGCGTAAACGGTCGAGTCCGAGAGAAAGTAGCGCGACTTCGATCGCGAAGAGCGTCGTCGAGAACGTAATGAACTACAGTGGATTGCGTTGTAGACGTTCCGAAAGATGATGGACGTCAGTGGTGGTTTAAAACTAGAAGATCATTTCCGAGAAGCTCCTAGAAAGAGTAGTGATGCGGTAAAGAAATCCAGAGATGGTGGGAAAGCCAGTGACGAAGGCTTGGCGGCTCCACTCAAAGAACTTCGCTTCGCTTCGCTCCTCGCCAAGCCTCTGCTCGCTTCGGACTTTGAGCTCATCACTCCGCCTTCACCTTACGCGGTGCTACCGCGAGACGTAAGATACTCATGCAGTGTAGGAGGCTGGCACCCGAAGTTGGTGGATACTTGATTTCCGTAGAAGTAAGTTCTAATGGTCATGAGGAGGACCATGGCTAGAAAAAGGGATCCCAAGGGAGCTTGCAATACGCGCAGCTTCCTTCAATTATCCATTTTACTCCAGTATACCTTCACTTCCTTAACGATCCAGACGGTTATGCGGCCGCTTCCCATACACTTCTGGTAATGCTTCTGATCCTCACTAAGATGAGATCCTTGAAATAGCGTTTCAAGATAGTCGGTTGTAGTCGCTGTCACCATAGAAGCAGTACTGCTTTCCCGCCACCATGAGAGCGTGCTCAACTTGCGCATCTAACTGCGAACGTGCGTAGAGAGTCTAATCGTGTCTCCTACTCTCAACAGCGCCATATAGGTGTAAGATGATGACACCAGTGCAGACAATTGTTTGGTACTTTGAGGCATGTACGCGTTCATGTCAGTTGTAAACGATGTGTTGTAAAACATCATCGTTCGGTCTCGCTATATTTAACGCGTTACCATCCATAAAACCAGCTCAGTTTTCCAGGGCATCGGTTTTTTCAAGGGCAACAGCGGCCCACTCTGATGCTTTCTGCGCACAATATGGGGCACATAACACGCCGGTCAGCAGATGCTCGTAGTTCTACAGAAAGAAATTCAGCACTTTCCAGAATATTTCGCTCATGTGCAGAGCATGTTTCCGAAACATGGTTTCTATGTTTACCCAGCGAAATGGTGTAGCCATTAGACTTAAAACAATACACTTAAAGGACAGAAAATTGTATGAAATTTATGTCAACTATTTTAATCTGCCAGGATTTGGCGCATCCAATTCTTTGCTCAATAACAACCTGTAACAGATTCATTAGAAGCTACTGGATAAAACATATTTCCATTATATCCATGAATCTCCTTCACTATCGCTGATCCATGACGAAAGCGGGGCCCCTACGCTTCCTCCCTGTCGTTTCCCTTCTGGGTCACGTTGTCCTCGCGAGAACGATGCTCGAAAGAGAGGATTTGATTGACCTGATGAGGACTTTGCGAAGCTGCAGGATGGCGTCCCACGGGGTTCACTTGCGGTTGCGGGCTACGGTGCCGAGCCGCAGCCTGCACTGATGGCGTTGGCCCAATTGGGTTTCGGCCTTGCGGCTGTTCCAGGTGAGGCTTATAGTACCCCTCCGCGACGCGTCGGTGGTAATTCGTTTCGCAAAGCTGCACCGGCACGTTGTGGTATATGGGTGGAAGCCATTCGCAGCCAGGCCAAGAGGTGTATAGACAGGTAAAACATGGGGGCGTTCTACTGTCCGAATTGGGTACCACGGGATACGAAGGTAGCGCCCTGGGTAGCGTAAGCGGGCTCACGCTTAGGGGCGCGAAGTTAAAACCCCGAGCGGATTGTATCGTGGACGGCGTTGACGTTCCCGTGGACGGGACAGACGGTTTTGAAGGGGACGACGCTGGTTGAACAGCGAGGGCCAGGGCGCCCTCGTCTTCAAAGAGCAAGCCCCAGTCGGGTTCATCCGTGTCTGTAGAGACACTGAGCAAAGTCCATGATGATACCATCCGGGTTTATGATGCGCTCTGCGCCGCTTCCAGTGTTTTGGAGTACTTCTTAGAAAAGCCGCCGAGAAAATCAGTATCGCGATAGTTAGACGGTAATTGATATATGTAAGCAATGGCCGGAGAGAGGGAACTAGTACTGATCGAATACTTGTCGCCAGAAGCATCAGAAGCGATTCGATGGAGCGTGGTATCCTCTGACGCCGCAATCCAGCAGGGAATGTTCCACCACGCAATATCTTGCGGCTGCACGATCTTATCGTACCACGCCGTCTCCCAGCGCGAAGCATCAGCAGATGGAGTAGCATATGTCATGTAATGTTATCGGGCATTTCCACCTCACACAGAAGTTAATTCCGGTCATTCGCAACACGCCCGAGGCGGCCATCATTACCGTGTTGTCCATTGCTGCCGATCACACCAAGGCCACCAACACCATCGACTACGACATCTTCCTGGACAAAGATTCTAGCACTTACGACAAGATCGCGATGCAGCAAGCATGCAATGAGCTACTTCTGAATCCATCTTAGTCATTCTCGCCAAGCCCGAAATAGCGTCGCAAGCCGAGGAAACAATCATCATCACGGGCGCCACCGAGAAGGTGGGGAGCTCCAGTCAGACATGAAACGAAATTTGTCCCATACTAGCTAGCATGCAGCAATTAGACAGTTCACTGAGTGACCCTGAACGAGGCCCTCCGGACCTTCAAGTGTCTTCAGCATTCTAATAACCTCAGCGCACTTTCCATACACAACGGCTATGTAAAACGAATGAGAATGCAGAACGAAACGGTGCGCGTGTGGGAGAATCAAAGCGGAACCACCATCAGGCAATCGGTTGAAGTTCACATAAGTTGGGTGAAGTGCGTGGCGCTCAGCGCGGACGGCACTCGTATCCTGTCAGGCTCGTGGGACAGAACGGTGCGCGTGTGTGATGCTGAAAGCAGCACCGCCACCGGGAACCCTCTTAAAGGTCACACAGGTGGATTGAAGTGTGTGGCCCTTAGCGCGGATGGCACTCGCATCGTGTCAGGCTCTTGGGAAGGAGCATCGCGTGGGATGTTGAAAGGGGCAGCGCCATTTGGTACAAACCAAGCTGGTAACGATAAGAAACCCCAGACAGACAAAATGATGTTCCTTGGATGTCCACTGGATGTTCGATATTGGACATCTAAAGTGCATCTTATGCATATCTGACGGACATCGTGGATGTCCTTCGGATATCCATAAGATGCACATAAGATGTCCTAAAGATGAATGTAAAAGATATGCATTGGACGTTCTAGTTATGTCCACCAGATGTACGTCGGAAGTGCAATAATATGTCCGTTGGATGTTCCGGTTTTCTAGTAGATTCAACGGATATATTTTACACATCCGATGAACATCTCATGTACATCTTATTGCAAATCTGCGGGACATCCAAAGTGCATCTTTTACGGACATCCAAAGAACGTCTTTGGTGTGTCTGACGTAGATCCATAAACTCCGGAGCGCATCCAAGGTACATCACCGTGTTCACTCGGAACCAGACGGTACTAGGGATCGAAGGTGGCTCCACCTAGGAGGTGAGTGTTGGGGAGCGACCTGTAAGGTGTGGCAGCACCGGCCACTGAACGGTGCAACGGGTTCGGCGTGCTGACTGCGGCGACGTTGGTACAGGGTGGCGCACAGCGTCCATGGAACCGAAAGAACTGTAGTGCCTTTGATATACCTTAAGAGATTGAATGTAGAAACCTGGAAAGGGGCTTAGTACCACGTTGGTGCTTAGTTTACAATCTCTGGTAGGGGGGGAGCAGAACACTCACTATAGGGTGAGTGACTTCGACTTCCGCCGTCGCCGTCTATGTAGGCCATGTGGGAGGCACACAGTAACGGTACATCTCGCGAAAATATCTATCCTAAATTACTAAATTAGTTTGTAGTTAATTAGACCATCCTGGTGCCTACTCTCACAAATGGTTCCGCTGTACCGGCTCTCCTGAAGCCCATTTATACCCAGAGGTTTATCATGCGAGCTATCGTACAGGCCATCGGGCAGCCGCGTGAAGGTCACAAACTTAGGTTGAATTGGGTTGCGCTTAGCGCGGACGGCACCCGCATCGTGTCAGGCACGAATGGCGGAACGGTGCGTGTGTGGGACGTTGACATCGGCAACGCCGTCGCGCAGCCTCTGTGCGGGCACACGAGCAGGGTTGCGTGCATTCCCTTCAGCGCGGAGCGCAATCGCAAGACGAAGCTTAGGATAGATATGTCGTAGAAATGAGACGGAATCGTCGCGCGTTTGAGGCAGCATGGGTGCGAAAAGTGCGCAATGCAAGACAATACGAGCGAGCATAGGGAGAATACGATTGCGTCTGATTGCAATCCTTTTGACACTGTTTAATCGCAATTGCAATTCGCTCTCTTTAGTGAAATCTTTCCTGCAACCTAAACTGTAACAAGCAATCGTATTGCAATTCTTTCCCTTTCTTTGCAATCGAATTGCAATTCTATCTCTTTCCTCGAAATTAATTGCAATTCTCTCTCTTTGCTAGCAATCGAATTGTAATCAGCCTCCACACTTTTCAATCGACTAAGAAATACAACTAACAATACAATATCCTATCGTAGCACCATAGAGGCCTTAGAACTTTGATCTTTCTGTATAGCTTTCCAAAACCGGAGCTTGTAGGTTCCTGACCCTTCCCAATAAGATGCAACGTCTTCTGAACTATATACACCTCCCAAAACCTCTCGTTCAAACGTAAAAAGGATAATGGTCTCAAAAGGCGACGGACTTGTCTTCATTTTGTTTTGCTACAGAAGTTTCATCGCAATTGACCAAAGAGGTTCTAGTTCGTCCACAGATCTTACTACAAAAACCCAGTTCTTATAACCAGTCTTCTGAACCTTTCTGCGCTTCCTTTGATTCAGTCCCTCTACAAAAGAAGAAGTGGAAGCGGTATTCTGTTCTACATCGTTTTCAGAAGACCATGATTCCTTCGTTAGCAATGTTGCGCATGGATGACACTATTTCAAGGACATAGAACTGGATTCACCACACTGAATCTTTACAACGCTGCTTTCAAAAAGCCGGTCAGTAAGAATCTGGGCATCATTTCCAATATACTTCTCTTGCAAGAGCATCTATACAAAGGCGACGAGTTGTTATAAAACCCAGATGAAATATCCTCAAATAACATATTGAAAGCATCTCGGCATTTTGACACCGGCAACTTTCGAACCTGAAGATATTGAGTAGCCCCATCACTTTCACGCAATTGTTTGCAAAACTTCTCTACTTTTTTCTTAAATAGAGAAGAGTTGTCCGCTGTTAGATCACTTGACTGAAAATAATCAGCTCATCGCGGATCTTGAGGAATCTATCGAGCATGTGTAGTTTACGCGACCACCTAGTCTTATTGTGTAATATTGGACGTAAGTCGATAAGGTTTCTCAGCAAAGCAGCATTCCGCTTGCGATGCGTGCATTCTCTCATCGTCTGATGTACCTTTTCGATCGTGAATCGAATATCAGTCGTATTGCAAACCATATAATTTACCTCAAGGTTCAGCAAATGGCTCTTGCACGCGACATGTGGAACTTTCAGAGATCTTGCAATTTTCTTATTCACCTTGCAGTTGTCCCCAGTCTGAGATAGTATCCACTCTCTTGCAACAACACAAAAAGACTCGAACATTCTGATAATGTGCTGAACATTTTTCTCGGCTGTAAAGGCGACGGCCTCATCATCGGTAGAGTGAACTAAGTTTTGGTCTTTATCTTCATTTGCAACACTTGCCATTGGTTGACACGAAAGAAGAGTACGTTGTACAGAGTTCTTTCTGTATGTATCAGAACCTTTTTCAAAGGACGATGAATGATGTGTGTAGCATGCAGAAAGTCCTATGTAGTGCATTTCCCCACAAGTTTAGCCGTCATGAAGGATCGCACCTTGTCCTGCTCTGCTGAGCTCTTTTCGTACAATAACCGATGAGGTGTGGGGCCGCCTGTCGTAAGGGAACGCTCGTGGGTTCAACCTATAAGGAGAAAACACCCACAACTAGTATGGTAGTAGGGCACCTGAAACGCGCAGGGGCAAACGGCGGGACAACTAGTCTGGACCGTGTAGGTGTACGGTAGTAGACGTCGACGAGCGGTAAAACCTGAATGGTAGTAGAGAACAAGCGATCAAGATAGTATAGCTTGTGCCCTAATAGTGCCTGACTTTACAATACCAGAGGGGGAAGGCGAGGTGCACCGCAATATATACAAGTGCACCGACGCCGATCTCCCTTGCGGGCATGACGTCATCGGCTGCGCCCAAGACATACTGTCATGGACCAGCAATGTTAAGCTAAACTAAACTAGAAATAGTAAAATATAAAATAGGGAATTCCAATTAGGTGAAGTGTAGGTTCCAAGTCACACACGTAGGCCCACGCGGCACAAACCCACTGATGTCTCATTGTACTACAGCTCTGATCCAATTTTATTCTCGACACGCTCTGTGAGTTTAAGAATGACGTGTCGTACAGTTTTGATTGAAAACTTGTCGCGATGCTTCGAAAACATACGGAGTTTTTCGTCTTCGACGATGCAGATCGGGATATTTTTGAAAATTATATAATTATATAACGAATGTAATCGTGCTGCGCTTGTTCTTTTCGGGTGACATTCAAAAAATTAGTCTTACAATGTTCATCAGATAAAGCTTTCAGCTTCTCTTTCAGATTCGAAGAATATAGAGAGTACAGCTTTTCCTCCGTTCCCTCACCCAAACACGCGCGATGATGACGAAAACGGTTCTGGAATCCAGTGTTTTTCGGAAAGGCGATTTGACGGTTGGTTTTTCGACCGAGCTCGTTTGGACACCTGTAAACTAGGTACGTTCTTTTGCTATGGACTGCATCTTTAGAGACATGCGATTTCGTCTCTTTGCGTAGGGGTTGAAAAAGAAGATGCCTACAGCTTTCAGTGATGGAGTAGCTCGTAGGAACTTCATTTCGTATGTATTGTGAGCGCAGTAGAAGACAGGGTGCGGTTTAAGGTTGGGTTCTCTCCCGTTGATAGAGCTATTGAGACAGTGTGCTGTCCTATGAAGTGAATGGTTTTGAGACCCATTGGTTTTGTGTAATATCTATTGGTTTCAAAGCTCTTTAGCTATCATTGGATCAATAACGTCACTTTGATGCTATCAATATATGTGTGTAATGTATACGTCCCAGGGAAAACTTTCCGTCATTGGACATATCAATAAATTCTCCGCATGTCAGTTATTTTCATTAAATGTTCGAGGCATTTTCAATGAATCATTTTTTTCAAAAACAATTAATTCATTAGATCTTCATAGTATTTCGATGTAATGAAACGATAATGACGTTTGGATTTGATCAAATGAAGAAAAGAGCAGCCGTGCTTGAAAATCGTATGAATTCCGAATTTAAAATCGAATGCACAAGTTTTCGCTGGGCGTTCTACTAGACATGATTCATGCAATCTTGTCCGTGATTGCATTGAAGTGCAATCGATCACTATGTTTGAAGACGATATGCAATTAAGCTGCAATCTTTATTCAATGATGCAATCGGATTGAAATTCTTTGCTAGAAAAGCAATTCGTTATTTGCAATCTTAAATTGCAATCGATTGCAAAACGCAATCGATTGGAACAAACTCCTGAGTACTGAATACAAGGGAAGAGGACAAGTCTAGTAATGATCGAAATGACCCGGGCGAAAGGTAGAGGACGGAGAGAGGGTTCTCTTCATCGGCGGGGGGTGGGCGCGGTGCTGAAAGCGGGGACGAAAAAAGACCCGAGTTGGAGGATGGCGATGCATAGGCTCAGAGACTTGGCTTGGGGCACAGGCGCCGTTTGCGCTTCGTGACACAAGACGTGAGAGCTTACAGGACGTGTGGTGAAATATCCATTTCATTCCTGTAGTGCAATGCCCGTGAGGGAAAGCAGCCACGAAGAAGTTCGGGATCTTCCTCTTTGGAGGGTAGTCAGCGAACAGAGCACTCTCTGGAAAGGCACGACGAAGTCGGGTGTAAGACCGAGGCCAGACCGTCACGACGGAGCGTAGAGAGCAAGACAAGAATTGGTACACCTCTACGAGGGTTGTTGGGGTCCTCTAGAGAGGGAGCGAGTCCACAGTGTGGGGAGCGTACCAAGTAGTGGTGCACGCCCACCAAGTGGTGGAATATCCACGCACTCGTAAGAGGGAAAAGGGAATCCACAAGATGTAGTGGAAAAGGGGCAAGATATACGGCACAAACCGGGGTTTTCCTTATACAAGGTCGAACGCGACAATAGTTGGTAATATTCCCAGTATTGGGTTCCTTTAGAGGACGCAGGGTGGATAGGCGATCCGTATGCTACGGGGTATCCCTCCTTGGGGGAGTTGATGACCGCCGAAGGCGTGAAATTCTAGAGCCAACCCCTGGTTGCCGGAGCTTTACTGGCGCGACGGCGAGATCGCCGGCGCACTAAGTAGTGCAGCTCACTGCCTAATAATTAGGAATAAACTAACTAAATCAGTCCACGAACAGTGGTAATTACCCACGTATTGTGGCCAACCTCCCCAGCTCACACCGTGTCCCACC
>JARGSG010000062.1:0-44943 GCA_030374805.1 Gracilaria gracilis
TGCTCTTATAGTGCACGTCATCATCCAAACATAACTCACAGACGTCGCGTGTTTTTATAACAATAATGTTAATACACATTGTAATCCACCTCAACGTATCTTTCACGCGGAAAATTATTTTTGCGCACCAACGGCACTCATCATTTGATCATGAAAAACGGCTTAGCGAACTCCTTCCGGAATGTTGGTCGGACTGAGGGTTGAAACCCGCCACGAAACCGTAACCAAAACACAAACACAAACCGAAACCGCAAAGCCGTTTTCAACTCCACAGCATCTCCGTGAGCCCTGATGCTTGTACAGCGTGTTGGAACTACATCCAATGCGTGCCAAATTTCGGCCTTGACGTTTTTGCACCGCTTGTGATCGCCCAACGGAGTTCATTCATTCTGATCTTGTACGCCGCTCTTGTGTACTTCCTGCACCATTGCGCTGCTGCTGCACCTATCACGTTCCAATTTCCTATCTCCATTCTGCAGTCTCCCCATCTCATTTTCATACACCTCACTACGCCCATAACCTGATGTCCATTACACCAGAGTACCTACGAAAATCCCATTCTGTGCTCCAGCTCTCAACGAATTTATAAACATCGTTCGCACTCAGAGAACCAATTCTCTCTATGTCAAGTGCGTTGTAATAACTTTGAGGTGCAGTCATGTCGCCGCCCAGTCTCAATGTCGACATTGCTAATTTCCAGAAAACACCGGGTTAAAAACTACAATTATGAGAATCTCATGATACTCTCGTGGATATTGTATTACATTGGTATGCCGTACACAATACTTCTATTCTCTGCTCTTGAGCTCTCATGCTCCACGTTATCATCCAAACATAACTAACAGACGTCGCTTGTTTTCCAACAACAATATTAATACACATTGTAATCCACGTTCAACGGTATCTTTCACGCGGAAAATTATTTTTGCGCACCAACGGCTCTCATCATTTGATCGTGAAAACGCCTTAGCGAACTCCTTCCAGAATGTTGGTCGGACTGTGTGTTGAAACCCGCCACGAAACCATAACCAAAACACAAACACAAACCGAAACCGCAAAGCCGTTTTCAACTCCACAGCATCTCTGTGAGCCCTGATGCTTGTACAGCCTGTCAGAATTACATCCAATGCGTGCCAGCAAATGGCGCCGACGTTTCTGCACCGCTTCTGATCGCCCAACGGAGTTCATTCATTCTGATCTTGTACGCCGCTCTTGTGTACTTCCTGCACCATTGCGCTGCTGCTGCACCCATCACGTTCCCATTTCATATCTCCATTCCCCAGTCTCCCCATCTCATTTTCGTACACCTCACTACGCTCATAACCTGCTTTCCATTACACCAAGGTACCTACGAAAATCCCATTCTGTGCTCCAGATCTCAACGAATTTATGCACAACGTTCGCACTAAGAGAACCGATTCTCTCTATCTTAAGTGCGTTGTAATAACTTCAAGGTGCAGTCATGTCACGGCCCAGTCTCAATGTCGACATTGCTAAACTCCAGAGAATACCAGGTTAAAAATTACGATTATGAGAATCTCATGATACTCTCGTGGATATTGTATTACATTAGTATGCCGTTCACAATGCTTCTATTTTCTGCCCTTGAGCTCTTATGCTCCACGTTATCATCCAAACATAACTAACAGACGTCGCTTGTTTTCCAACAACAATATTAATACACATTGTAATCCACGTTCAACGGTATCTTTCACGCGGAAAATTATTTTTGCGCACCAACGGCTCTCATCATTTGATCATGAAAACGCCTTAGCGAACTCCTTCTAGAATATTGGTCCGACTTTGGGTTGAAACCCGCACGAAACCGTAACCAAAACACAAACACAAACCGAAACCCTAAATCCGTCTTCAATTCCGCAGCATCTCTGCGAGCCCTGATGCTTGTACAGCCTGTCAGAATTACCTCCAATGCGTGCCAGCAAATGGCGCCGACGCTTCTGCACCGCTTGTGATCGCTCAACGAAGTTCATTCATCCTGACCTTGTATGCCACTCTCGTGTACTTCCGCACCATTGCGCAACGGCTCTCATCATTTGATCATGAAAACGCCTTAGCGAACTCCTTCCGGAATGTTGGTCGGACTGTGTGTTGAAACCCGCAACGAAAACGTAATTAAAACGCAAACACAAACCGAAACCGCAAAGCCGTTTTCAACTCCACAGCATCTCTGTGAGCCCTGATGCTTGTACAGCCTGTCAGAATTACATCCAATGCGTGCCAAATTTCGGCGCCGACGTTTTTGCACCGCTTCTGATCGCCCAACGGAGTTCATTCATTCTGATCTTGTACGCCGCTCTTGTGTACTTCCTGCACCATTGCGCTGCTGCTGCACCCATCACGTTCCAATTTCATATCTCCAATCCCCAGTCTCCCCATCTCATTTTCATACACCTCACTACGCTCATAACCTGCTTTCCACTACACCAAGGTACCTACGAAAATCCCATTCTGTGCTCCAGCTCTCAACGAATTTATGCACAACGTTCGCACTCAGAGAACCAATTCTCTCGATGTCAAGGGCGTTGTAATAACTTCAAGGTGCAGTCATGTCGCGGCCCAGTCTCAATGTCGACATTGCTAATTTCCAGAGAATACCAGGTTAAAAATTACAGTTATGAGAATCTCATGATACTCTCGTGGATATTGTATTACTTTCGTATGCCGTACACAATGCTTCTATTCTCTGCTTTTGCGCCGACGCTTCTGCACCGCTTGTGATCGCCCAATGGGGTTCAGTCATCCTGACCTTGTACGCCGTGCTTGTGTACCTCCTGCACCATTGCGCTGCTGCTGCACCCATCACGCTCCAATTTGCTATCTTTATTCCCCATTCCTCATTCTCTCCATCTCATTTTCATACACCTCACTACGCTCATAACCTGCTCTCTATTACACCAAGGTACCTACGACAATCCCATTCTGTGCTCCAGCTCTCAACGAATTTATGCACAACGTTCGCACTCAGAGAACCGATTCTCTCTATGTCAAGTGCGTTGTAACAACTTTGAGGTGCAGACATGTCGCGGCCCATTCTCAATGTCGACATTGCTAATTTCCAGAGAATACCAGTTTAAAAATTACAACTATGAGAATCTCATGATACTCTCGTGGATATTGTATTACATTGGTATGCCGTACACAATGCTTCTATTCTCTGCTCTTGCGCTCTCATGCTCCACGTCTTCATCCAAACATAAATAACAGACGTCGCTTGTTTTCCAACAATAATATTAATACACATTGTAATCCACGTTCAACGGTATCTTTCACGCGGAAAATTATTTTTGCGCACCAACGTCTCTCATCATTTGATCATGAAAACGCCTTAGCGAACTCCTTCCAGAATGTTGGTCGAACTGAGGGTTGAAACGCGCCGCGAAACCGTAACCAAAACAAAAACACAAACCGAAACCCCCAAATCCGTTTTCAACTCCACAGCATCTCTGTGAGCCCTGATGCTTGTTCAGCGTGTCAAACTACATCGGCGCCAACACTTCTGCACAACTTCTGATCGCCCAACGGAGTTCATTCATTCTTACCTTGTACGCCGCATCTGTGTACTTCCTGCACAATTGCGCTGCTGCTGCACCCATCACGCTCCAATTTCCTATCTCTATTCTCCAGTCTCCCCATCTCATTTTCATTCACCTCACTACGCTCATAACCTGATTTCTATTACACCAAGGTACCTACGACGATCCCATTCTGTGCTCCAGCTCTCAACGAATTTATGCACAACGTTCGCACTCAGAGAACCGATTCTCTCTATGTCAAGTGCGTTGTAATAACTTCGAGGTGCAGTCATGTCGCGGGCCAGTCTCAATGTCAATATTGCTACTTTGCAGAGAATACCAGTTTAGAAATTGCTCATTGACGGGGTCTCGCTTATTTTCTTCGTAAACACCGTTGGGGTTTATGTCTCGGTTTCCAATGTGGTTTTTACGTTTAGTCGTCCAAAAAGAAGACGTTATGAGTAATATTTGTGGTCAATACAAAGCTCCATCACGCCTCAAATGGTTTGCACACAGCCGCCATACTTCAGTTAATTCAATAAAATGCGCGCATTTCACAAAAACTGTTCCAAGGCTAATGGTGGAGCTTGGTCAAGGTACATCAGCTTTCAACGACATGGAAGCCACCTCTAAAATGGTTTTATACCTCAGCCGCCAGTCGCCTGCAGTTCAATAACAGTGCCATGTGTGGCATGCGAACATGCATCTTCACAGAAAACTAGTCTTTGTGCTGATAATCTTGGGTGCTAGCCCAGTGCGTGGACCTTCCTTTGGGATATCCTCAAGTACCCCACGCAAACTAGACAGCGAACATGTGTAAGAAAACAATTGCTCGTTGGCGGGGTCTCGCTTACTAGTTCTCTATAAACACCGTTGGGGTTTATGTCTGGGTTTGCATTTGCGTTTCAATAACAGTGGGTCGAAAGGGGAGAGGTTACGAGGCATATATACGGATCAATACAAAGCTCCATCATCACTCAAATGGTTGGCACACAGCTGCCATGCTTCAGATAATTCAATAAAATGCGCGCATTGTCACCAAAACTGTTCCAAGACTAATGCGTGGAGCTTGGCAAGGTAGATCACTTATATCCGACATGGAAGCCACCCCATGCGTTGTAATAACTTCGAGGTGCAGTCATGTCGCGGGCCAGTCTCAATGTCAATATTGCTACTTTGCAGAGAATACCAGTTTAGAAATTGCTCGTTGGCGGGGTCTCGCTTACTTTCTCTCGTAAACACCGTTGGGGTTTATGTCTGGGTTTGCAATGTGGGTTTGTATTAGGGGTCGAAAGGGGAGTCGTCCAAAAAGAAGACGTTATGAGTAATATTTATGGTCAATACAAAGCTCCATCATCGCCTCAAATGGTTTGCACACAGCCGCCATACTTCAGTTAATTCAATAAAATGCGCGCATTTCACAAAAACTGTTCCAAGGCTAATGGTGGAGCTTGGGGAAGGTAGATCACTTTCAACGACATGGAAGCCACCCTAAAATAGTTGTATACCTAACTTCGAAGTCGCCCTGCGTTCAATAACAGTGCCGCGTGTGGCAGGGGAACATGATCTTGGCAGAACACTAGTCTTTGTGCTGATATATCTTGGGTGCTAGCCCAGTGCGTGGACCTTCCTTTTCTATATCCTCAAGTACCCCACGCAAACTAGACAGCGAACATGTGTAAGAAAACAATTGCTCGTTGGCGGGTCTCGCTTACTTTCTCTCGTAAACACCGTTGGGGTTTATGTCTGGGTTTGCATTTGTGGTTTGTATTAGGGGTCGAAAGGAGAAGAGGTTACGAGGCATATATACGGTCAATACAAAGCTCCATCATCGCCTCAAATGGTTTGCACACAACTGCCATACTTCAGTTAATTCAATAAAATGCGCGCATTTCACCAAAACTGTTCCAAGACTAATGGTGGAGCTTGGGAAGGTAGATCACTTTCAACGACATGGAAGCCGCCTTGGAATAGCTTTATACCTCAATTGCTAAGTCGCCTGCGTTCCAATAACAGTGCCATGTGTGGCAGGGAACATGATCTTGTACAGAACACTAGTCTTTGTGCTGCTCTAATCTTGGGTGTAGCCCAGTGCGCACTGGCAACCGATTCATCTCTATGTCAAGTGCTATAACCTCGAGGTGCAGTATGTCGCGGGCCAGTCTCAATGCAATATTGCTACTTTTGACAGAGAAACATGTAGTAAGGAAAAATTGCTCGTTGGCGGGGTCTCGCTTACTTTCTCTCGTAAACACCGTTGGGGTTTATGTCTGGGTTTGCATTTGGGTTTGTATTAGGGGTCGAAAGGAGAGAGGTTACGAGGCATATATACGGTCAATACAAAGCTCCATCATCCCTCAAATGGTTTGCACACAACTGCCATACTTCAGTTAATTCAATAAAATGCGCGCATTTCACCAAAACTGTTCCAAGACTAATGGTGGAGCTTGGGAAGGTAGATCACTTTCAACGACATGGAAGCCGCCTTGGAATAGCTTTATACCTCTATTAAAGTCGCCTGCGTTGAATAACAGTGCCATGTGTGGCAGGGAACATGATCTTGGCAGCACACTAGTCCTTGTGCTGCTGATCTTGGGTGAAGCCCAGTGTGGCAACTTCATTCATCCCTATTCTCGAATAGGCCATGCCTACTTTTCCACCAACATGTAGAAGGGAAAAATCGCTGGTTGGCTGTGTTTCGGTTACTATACCTATAACCACTGTTAAGGTTTATGTCTGGGTTTGCATTGGGGTTTGTATTAAGGGTCGAAAGGTGAGAGGTTACGAGGCATATATACGGTCAATACAAAGCTCCATCATCCCTCAAATGGTTTGCACACAACTGCCATACTTCAGTTAATTCAATAAAATGCGCGCATTTCACCAAAACTGTTCCAAGACTAATGGTGGAGCTTGGGAAGGTAGATCACTTTCAACGACATGGAAGCCGCCTTGGAATAGCTTTATACCTCTATTAAAGTCGCCTGCGTTGAATAACAGAGCCATGTGTGGCAGGGAACATGATCTTGGCAGCACACTAGTCCTTGTGCTGCTGATCTTGGGTGAAGCCCAGTGTGGCAACTTCATTCATCCCTATTCTCGAATAGGCCATGCCTACTTTTCCACCAACATGTAGAAGGGAAAAATCGCTGGTTGGCTGTGTTTCGGTTACTATACCTATAACCACTGTTAAGGTTTATGTCTGGGTTTGCATTGGGGTTTGTATTAAGGGTCGAAAGGTGAGAGGTTACGAGGCATATATACGGTCAATACAAAGCTCCATCATCCCTCAAATGGTTTGCACACAGCTGCCATACCTCAGTTAATTCAATAAAATGCGCGCATTTCACCAAAACTGTTCCAAGGCTAATGGTGGAGCTTTGGAAGGTAGATCACTTTCAACGACATGGAAGCCGCCTTAAAATAGCTTTATACCTCTATTAAATTCGCCTGCGTTGAATAACAGTGCCATGTGTGGCAGGGAACATGATCTTGGCAGCACACTAGTCCTTGTGCTGCTGATCTTGGGTGAAGCCCAGTGTGGCAACTTCATTCATCCCTATTCTCGAATAGGCCATGCCTACTTTTTCCACCAACATGTAGAAAAGGAAATCGCTGGTTGGCTGTGATTTGGTTACTATCTCTATAACCACTGTTAGGGTTTATGTCTGGGTTTGCATTGGGGTTTGTATTAGGGGTCGAAATGGGAGAGGTCACGAGGCATATATACGGTCAATACAAAGCTCCATCACGCCACAAATGGTTTGCACACAGCTGCCATACTTCAGTTAATTCAATAAAATGCGCGCATTTCACCAAAACTGTTCCAAGACTAATGGTCGAGCTTGGGAAGGTAGATCTCTACTCAACATGGAAGCCCCCTTGGAATAGCTTAACACCTCTATTGGAGTCACCTGCGATGAATCAGAGTGCTTTGGGTGGCAGGAAACATGATCTTGGCGGAACACTAGAGCATGTGCTGCTAATCTTGGGTGAAGCCCAGTGTGGCAACTTCATTCATCCCTATTCTCGAATAAGCCATGCCTACTTTTCCACCAATATGTAGAAGGGAAAAATCGCTGGTTGGCTGTGTTTCGGTTACTACATCTATAACCACTGTTAAGGTTTATGTCTGGGTTTGCATTGGGGTTTGTATTAGGGGTCGAAATGGGAGAGGTCACGAGGCATATATACGGTCAATACAAAGCTCCATCACGCCTCAAATGGTTTGCACACAGCTGCCATACTTCAGGTAATTCAATAAAATGCGCGCATTTCACAAGAACTGTTCCAAGACTAAGGCGGTGTCTAAACAAGCGTGAACGTGCGTGAACGGCGACCGTGAACGCCCATATACGCCTTTTCATTGGCTCACGCAGCTCCGAGCGGGCTGACCCTCTGTATGCCCGTGAACGCCCCTTTCAATTTCTTGAAAGCCCACCGTCTGTAAGGCGAAAGCGCTCCCGAACTAAACTGTACCACTTGGTGGCACGATTGCCAATCATTTACCTCCGGGCCTCATCGGGTTTTCCGGTCCAGTTCAACCCAGTAGGGTGCATAGTACTTCCCGCTGCATGCTGCGCCGAGCGGAGCAATATACAGCGGCTCCCTGGCGCAAGGATGCTGCGTTGCGTTCCCCACCGACGCACCCAACGCACCACCGTGCTTCTCCGATCTCGGAAGAATGGCACCGCCACCTCCCCAGCGTTGTTCAAACCCCCTTCCTCCGCCTTTGCGACGCAGCCCCAGAAAACACCCAGCATCAGCTGCGGCGCAAAGTGCGCATACCACCACCAAAGTTCGTCCCTTGCAACCCGCTCTGAACTCCCCGCCAAAGGAACTACCAACCTCCAGCATAGTACCTTCATCTTCCGCCGTCACCGTATCTCCATACGATGACCCACGATTTCGTGAAAACAATCGCATGGCTTTTGTCTACTCATTTTTGCTCAGTAGAACGGTCAAAGACCTTCGAAAGCTGTGCAAGCCGTTCAAGCTCAAAATCCGAAACCGTCAACATGCGCAACTTGTGTCCCAACTCGTGCTCTTTCTTCATTTGAAGAGCTTCGAGGACGTGAGTATCCGCGATTTCTTCTCCACAAACGAAGAAATGAAGGGCTACTTTGTTTGGGAGAGTGACGCCAAAGTTCTTAATTCAACTTTGTCCAAGCTACCGGAGGTTGGCGCGTTCGTAGATATGCTTCACCCATTGGACCGCCGAGAAGTAGCAGATACAATCCTGGCTTTCAAAACTGCCCAACCGTCGTCATCGGGATTCCCGTTCTCCGCAGAGCTGGAACTACCTGCGGATCCTAGCTTCTCTCTTAACGAATTTGCCAGGCTCTGCGTTATATTGCGTGACGACGATATGGCGAAAAACGCGCTCGCAAAAGCCAACGGAGGGACGCTGAGCCGTTCTGAGTTGGATGCCAATGTAACAAGGGAGTCGTTCTGGGCGGTTATTAGTAGTCGGTTCAACGATTTGCAAGTCGAGTCGAGGTGTTCGTTTACGGGACGTTTGGATGAGGTGGATTCCAACAAAAGACCCCTGTGTCTACGAACTGCATCGGTGCTAAAGCACCAGTATGAAAGTGTCAGGAAACTGGTTACTACCGCTAAAGCTAACTGGTCGAAGTCGGGGCAAAACAACCCGAGCAATATTTCCAACTTTCTCCGCATGACGGGTAGCGGTCAACTGACAGCCGAGTCGAAGCGCGCGTACGTATTCTTTATTGTCGCGCGCTTAGGAACCGCAAATGAGGCCGTCGAATTTATTGAGACCACGTCAAAATTGGTGGAGGACTCCGAGGGAGGCGTCGAGGAAGGTCTGGCAATCAACTCTCCCGAAGAGGAAGCATTTTCTTTCCGCAAGAAGCGAAGCTCCAGTGGGCGAAACAGTGGGAGTCAGAAAGAACTGGGGGAGCTTTCAAAAGGCGTCGACTTCTCCAACAAAATTTCTCAGGAGCAGACGACCATATTAAGAGAGCAATTGAACTTTGAACGTGAGAAGTTCGCTCACACGGCTGGAGGAAGGAAGACCACGGAGGAAAAGGAAGCCGAGGTGTTTGGTGCCCGTGTTAAACTCGCTACTCTGCTGGCGGAGAGCTCGGTGCAGATAAAGCGTGTTCGCGATTTGAACGACGAGGATCTCACGCAGACTCTAGAGGAGAATCATCATCACCTCTTGAAGAGGTTCAAGAGAATGATTCGGAAGAAGAGCCCTGAAGATGAGGATGGTGATGGTGGGTTTCTTTAGTGGTAAACGCTCGGTTCAATTGCATCTATAGTTTTAGGAATCACTTATTGCTCTACATTTATCTGTTTGTCTGTTGTTAAAGTTTCTGCATCTTTCTCTTCCATTTTCTACGTTTGAAGGCGCCATGGCTTCGTCTGTGCGATGTTCTCACAAGCCACACAATGTGCCTGGCCGACTCACCATCATCACCAGAATGGGTGCCGACAACATTCTTCAAGCTCCGCCCCCGCTCATTCGCGCCGTACAACGCGAGGGCCGCAACGTGCTGTGGGTGTCCGACAGCATGCATGGCAACACCTTCAAGACCGATTCGGGCTACAAGACACGCTCATGGAATCGAATCATGGCAGAGGTGCGAGGCTTCTTGAACACAAAAGCTTATAAAACTCTACTTACATCGCCTTCAAACCCCTAACAATAATCACCCGCTCAACCCCGCCCAGTGCGCCGCTCTCAACGGCGAGTCTTCCGACGAGACTGCCAGTGATGATTTTCTTGCCTCTATCACAAACAGTACAGCTCCGCCGTGCGACTCCGCTCTGTCTGCGCTCGCTCGCATTGCAGAGAGAAACCCGCGTCGCCCGCTGTACATCAACTTGAGAAAGGTGCGAAGAAACCCAAATTACACAGCATGGATCCCCGTCAAGCTCAACTACCTTGAAAATGACATTGAACTCGACCCATCTCGCCCTTACTTTGGCGAGAGTAGGACCCAGATGGACAAAGCTGAGGAAGCGTACCGCAAAATGCCCGAGGATGCCAGCCGAAGAAAGAGTCCTTCAAGCATACAAGCAACTCATCCTCTTCAAGCTTTCCAGAAAAGATAAACATGAAATCTCCGATTCCAGAACGCCGTGTTTCTGCTGCTGATGATGAAGCAGAAGTAGCCGATGGAAAATCATTGTAGAGAACGACGGAATACTGATGACTGGGAATCCCCGAACGCAATTCAGAACCAAGAAGCGCTACTGCCGGGCTACATGTAAAGGGGAAGGTCCTTTCTAAGTCGTTGCTCCTTCTGTTCTCGTGGTGTTCCCTGATTGTCCATATGACCCCGTTCGTGCTACCGAACTCGGATTACTTCCGACTGACCGACTTCTTTTTCGAATGTATGTGGGTTCCTTGCTCTTCAGGGATAAGGCATTTTTCCGCTCCACACCGTGAGGTCTATTGGAGTCTCTGTTGCCATCATCTTCATCGGTTAAATCAATCACATTGTTCTTGGTACCGTTCTGAACTCCATTTGGTTTCGTCTGAGCAGCCCAGTCTCGGGCTCTGCTTTGCTCATGAGGTACACGGCCGTCCTCATATGGTATTCTTCTTTGTCTGAAGACAATGACTCGACATCGGCCTCCGCCACCATCAATGTCGTAGTCAGGAAGCGAACAATCGAATCGAATGAACAGTGGAGTAGGTGCTAAAGGTCTTTGGACCCTACGTTGGCTCAGATTGGTGTCAGCAACAATCAAGATATGTACAACACCTGCAGCCAGGCCAGCAACGCCTTCATCATCTGTCTCCTCACCTTGCCATAGGCTTTCTGTGTTCTGGGAAGAGATATACTGATGCAAATCAGGCTTCAAATGGCCTAAAACGGTTTGAATGTTCAACGCTCGAAACATTGGAATCCCACGCAAAACCTCACCCAACGCACATGTAACGATGGGATGTCCAGCATGGATCACGACAGAGAGTGGATGCGATTGTGTGGAACATGAGTATACAAACTGCAACTCACGGATAAGATAGAAGGCTTTCTCTGACATGCCAACAAAATCGCTTTCCCCGAGCATTGTAGTAGGCGTGGCCAGGAAACGAGCAGATAACCGACGACCCGCATGGCGTCTCGAGCGACGCTTTCGACGTTGAGAAGCTTTCAAAAAGACAGCAACACCTAGAGATCCTATCTCCCGCTTCAAGAGCATCAGTTCATCGTTCCCGAGCTTCATGCTGCTGTTCATAACCGCAACATCCATCACACCATCCAGTTGTCGTTGACCTCCCGGTTCGTGAGAAGATTGCTCGCAATGAACACCGTATTGAATGTTCTCGACATCTATCAAACCTCCATGGGTATCCCTTGCACTTTTTTCATAGCAAGGACTCCACAGAACGTCGTGTGAGTTCTCAAAAGTGCTTCGAGACATGAGGTTATATTCAATGGAATATAACAACAAGCGGTTGAGGTTAATTCTGGCTATGGCAAGAATGAGGGGTCGGCGACTGGGAGGAAGAGCGCGAAAGTAATCTCTGATTAGTGCAGCGCATGGGTGAGAACGCAACCCAGCTTCTTCTGCTTGGTCGACTAAGAGCAAGCTTATTCGCCGTAAATGCAGTTTGTTTGTTCGCGCATGGCCTAAGGCCAAATGTGGTTTGGTTATAACTGCGTCATGTTCTGCCAAGAGTGTGTCTAAAGCACCATCACTTGTTACTTGTTGAGTTCCATATCGTATGGTGGGTGGCTGACCATGCGAAGAAAACAGAAAAAAATAGCGTTCAGCGTTGCGATTGGAAGTGAGTATCAGCACAGAGCGCAGAGGTCGTCTGATTGCCACGGGATCCTTTGAGCGGCGGATGCGCTGTACCTGAAGAACGTTTTGCACGGACTCGATGAGTAATCGCTCACGTGGGTTCTGAGGTGCATGGATGATGTTCTGGTTACGTGGGATGAGAATGAGCAAGTTACGAAGTTCGAGGCGTGGTAATGAACGTCGCAAGTCGTCTATATCGGAAGATGAAGACGGCAATGGCGCTGTCTTCGAAACGACTCGTTTCTCGGAAACTATCGTGAGGACGAACTCGGGGCGGGGCAACCCGCCCGCGATGGTGGATTCCGGGGGATGTCCGACATGATGAAAGTACCGCAACCAAGCCGGAGAGCAAAAGAATCGGATGAAGGAGTCGTTGTTCGTGATTTGACTGGGAAGGGCTACGAAAGCCGCGGGGAAACCAGTACGTGTACTGAACGAGCACATAAAGATTACGAGGCACGTCCAGTGGTCAGCACGCCGGAAATGACAAGCGCGAGGATGCACCGTAGAGCTCGCAAAGTCTGCTATGGTTTGGTGCCACAAACTTCAGCATCTTTAAGAGTTGCCCGTTTTGTTTGCGGTTGAACAGTAAACAGAAGCTTTGTGGATAGATACAAGGGTACGACGGTACAGGCTGGTTTGGCGGAGTAGCTAGAACACGTCACACGTGCTGCGATTTTGACCAATTTTCGTTTGATCCCCCACCCCGACAGCTGTGCGATCTGCGGTTACGAGCACTTCGTCAGAAGCCACTTGTCAAAAAGCCGCATGGCATATAAAACCGGTTGGTCGGACATGATTGGTGGAATACGGATTTGGCATCAATCGAAGGTAGATATGTTATCAAGCTGCACTTGAACACCTCACCACCGCTCTTCGTCTATCGACGGGCAATGCTCGGACATGAGTGCTGCTCAAGTATGACGAGAAGTTGCTCAAGGATTTGCAGTCCTAATGTCAGGACAACATCTATCGCTAATGTTTGATTTGGCCATGTGATCCGAGATATTCCCCACTCCAGAATCCGAGAACAATCATCAGCGCGAGGTTGCGAACGGTTACATTCGCCAATAAACGGCAATGATCGCAAAAAGTCAAGTAGAGAACATTGGATTTATCCCCAGTGCCCCGTTCAGAGTGAAGTCGTTCAACTTGAATTCAAGAACATCATCTGTGAGAATCCATCGAGTCACAGAATGGACTGCAAGAGCTGTATGGCCTCAACCGTGTCAGATACCTCCGCTCATAAATTCAAAGCATGCGCTTTCTTATTATTCGCTTCGTCAACCTAAGGAGAACTTTTTCGAGGGATGGTATTTGAGGATATCTATTCCTAAGACAAATGAAAGCTTTGCCTTCATGTTCGCAATTGAAGCACCTGGAGAAGGAACGGTACAGCTTTTATCGTCTGACGATTCGTTATATGTTTCCAAATTGGCTAAAGAGTGCGGCAAGTTTTATGGAAGTACGAATTGATTCGATATTGGGCACTGGGTTCACAAGTCAGACAAGGATAGTAGTCACGATTCCAAAACCGCAGACCACTCTACTCTGAGGGGATATCAGATATCTGACACCTCCACTCATGGGCTGTTTGACAGCGATGGTGAACTGCCTAGCTCAACGCAAATTCAGTGGGGGATTGACTATACGCCAATGCTAACATGGGGAAGTCGCGGAAGCTCGCCTCATACATCGTCTTGGCTTGCGAAGTTTGGAATATTTGAACCGGGGTATCAAGTACTTATGGCGCATGGCGCAATAAGCAGGGGAGACATTCGCTGCGGGGATGTGGAAGTGGACGTAACAGGTGGTTCTGTTTACTGCGAGAAGAACTGGGGACGCTCATTCCCAAGTCGATGGTGGTGGGTTCAAGCTAATGAGTTCGAGGATGAAGCAGACTTGTCAATTTTGGCTCTCGGCGCGATACGAGAAGTTGTAGTCAAGACTGAAACAATCGGGATGCTATGCGTGCACTATAAGGGAGAAATGTACGAGTTTACTCCATGTAAGTCACCGCATTATGTACGCTACCTGGGCTTTAGAAGAAGCGAAACGAGAGACTAACTGTTGTGATGTGAGCAGGGAGCTGTGAGTATGTGAAGTGGGACGTGGATGACTGGGGTTGTTGGAAGGCTTCGGCAAAGGCGCTGACAGGCCACGAGATGATTATTGAAGCGCGCACAGACGAGCGTCCTGTACAGGTTCTAGGACCATCGAAGGAGGGGATGGTGTTCAATGTGCGAGACTGCTCGCGTGGGGAACTGAGCGCGACTCTGAAGGGCGCAGACGGCGAAATCATTCTAGAGCGCATGACGTGCCACAACGCGCAAGTGGAGGTTGGCGGAGAGTGGGAGGGTCGATGGGTGGAACATGTGCCGTCGTTTTCGCCGCTACTGCGCTTCATCATTCACTCGTTCAACGGGCCGAAAGTGGCCACCACTCCTCACACGTAAAAGGTGAGACGTAGCGCTATCGACATGACCAAGCGCAACAAACAAGACACTCGCTGTTCAGCAAGACACTCGCTGTTCAGCGAGCGGCACGAGCGATGCACCTCCACTTGGGCGTTTTTGTCAAAGTTTCGCTTTTGCCGACAGCTCACTTTCACTTTTCGCTTCGCTCACGCCACAAGCGCCGCGCGCCGCTATACCGCACCTCATCAACCGGCTGTGTCTGCAACATGGGTGACGCACCAGTCAGAAATGGCGACCGATGCGTCTCCGTCAAGCATGTGGGCGCTCATTGACCAGCATCGCATTCACTCTCGCAACCAGCAACTTCGTCTAAACCGCTCTATAATAGATGCCAAACTGCAACAAGAGCACTTGAAGCACTGGAAGGTCCAACCGAATCATGAAGCTTTCAAGTCAGTAGGCGGTCAGATAGGGTGCACCATTCTCATCTCGTGGCTGTATGACGCATGCAGCACACGCAATCTGAAGCCTTCAATACCATTTCTTGCCGTCAACTACGTGGACCGAATGCTGTCAACAGGCTGCCATTCTCCGAGCCTAGCACAGATCGTCGCATCAGTTTGCATTCGCCTTGCAGCAAAGATGGAGCAAGTCGGAGGAGACAACATGGATGTTCCAAACTTCACGCACCGTCCTCTTCCACTGCATTTTGAGCTATATGTTCTCAACTCGTTGAAGTGGCAGATGAATGTTCCTACCATCCATTCGTTTTTGACCATGTTTGCCGACCTGGTTTGGTTACCGCCTTGCTCACGGGCTCGGGTTTAGGAATATGCAAAGCACATATCTCTCTGTGAGTTTTTTCTTCCACCAACGAACCTTCTTATTATTAGTTGATTGATCTCTGACTCAGCAGCCAGGTGTGGAATCTCAACATTTTTACCCGTCATCTCTTGCGTTGGTGTGTATCCTCTTGCTGGAACAGCATAGTCTGTTGCCTCTTCCTTGCAAGACGCTTGCTTTCGGGCTTGTACGCGAGCTAAGGCTAAATGCAAACGAGGTGTCAGACGCGTTCAAGACATTTCGACACGTCTGCTTCTCTTTCAATTGTGAACACCATGAAGATGATCATTATCAACAAAATGGCACAGACAGCTCGTCCACCACGGCGTATCCCGACTCAACTTCGACACAAAGCTCTACTGCGCAACCTGACGTGCCAGCATGATGCACAGGGCATCGTGATGGGAAGGCTACCGCGCATGCGATCGACTGCAGCAGATGAATGTGACAACGAAAAGAGGCAGTGAACTGTACACTTCATATGTTTAAAGAATCGATGGCTTAAGGTGTAGTCTATGATTTTGGATAAGTGAGCTGCCAACCTTTCTTATTAGCAGTAACCACAGCCAAAGCCCTTAGCACTTCGAACTTTTCCATAGATTTGTCTCCCATAGCAGCCATGAGTGTCTTGCTAGTCACAGGAGCATTATCCTGCGCGTGCAAAAATGTGAACACCTTTTCGTAGAACGCATTCATCTCTACAAGCTTCCCTGCGCGAACTTTGATATTCCGCGGCAGGCGATTATAGGACGCTTTCAAAATGGGTTGAAACGAATGGGATGCAGCGCGATTAGAGTTTGCAGTGGGGGTGGGGGCTTGAGATGAGCTGGGCTTCGGTTTCTGTTTTTGTTTAAGCTTTTGCTTTTGCTTGGGATTCCGTGGAGGTTGCTTGGTAACTGGGGATTTGATAACTGGGCTCTCCAGGGCCGCAACTCGATCTGGATTAAGGTCTATATTCTCCTGAGGAGGAAGTATATGGGCAGAAAGCGCGTCGGTAGTAGCTTGACTTGTGTCTTGTCCACTTCCTCGTTGTACATGTTCATAAACACGTCTTGCACACCGATAGAGGCTACAATTTCAAAGTTGTCCACTGCCTCCGACGCCACAGTCCCTGCTGCTGCATAACGAGTCTCGGAATCCGCATCGAAGCCGGTCATCATCTTCAGCTGACCCATTTGCGCTATGGCCCCTAGCGGGAACACAGTAGTAACGACCAGAGCCACTCTCCAGCACGCAATATAGGCGATCAAGAAACCTGTTAGCACAGTGCTAAGGCCGAACGCAAATGTTCCAAGCACATCTCCTGTAATCCCCTTCACCTGCGTTGCTTCGGTAGCCAACCGTGTTGAGAGCGCTCCTAGCGAGTTCTCCTTCATATCAAAGAAGCCCATGTCCTGCTTCAAAAGAGCCCGGAACGAAGCTCTTCGCAGCTTAAAGGTCATGAGCTCACCACTGATACCAAGCATGGCGTGCTGCAAGAAGTTGCCGAGAAAAGAAATTCCACCTAGCGCCACATAAAGCAGTGCGTACTTGGTAACCGCTCCTTTGTCATTTTCGCTCAATATCTCTTCGATAACTTCTGAAAAGACGATGGCCATAGCTGGAAAAGCAGCTCCGTTCAAAGCCGCTCCAATCATACCAAGTAAAATGAATAGCCATTCGTTTCTGTTTGTCTTGAACGCACGAGATATGATTCCTTTATCCACGGCTGCTTCAGTGCTTTCCTCACCGCCTTTAACAGCACCATCCACTTGAACACTATGGGAGAGGGAAGTACTGGCTACCTTGGCGAGAGTTGGACTTGGAATTTTACCCGTCGTGGCTCCATCTTGCTTCGGTTCTATGGCTTTCTGAGCTTCCACGCGTTGGTGCTTAATTAGAGTGCGATAAGAACCACCCTCAATAGCCACTAGGTCACTGTGAGTACCAGATTCCACGATAAATCCTCTATCGATAACGGAGATCACGTCCGCATTATTCACGGTGCTCAACCTATGCGCAATAGTGATAGTAGTGCGACCAGCAGACGCTCTTTCAAGGGCACTTTGTACAACACCCTCGGACTGAGCATCCAACGCTGCAGTAGCTTCGTCCAGGATCAAAATCTTCGGGTTTCGAATAAGTGCACGGGCAATGCACACCCGTTGCTTCTGACCTGCGCTCAGCAGGACTCCTCGCTCTCCAAGCATAGTATCATATTGCTCAGGCAGCTTCATGATGAAGTCATGAGCATTGGCCTTCTTGGCCGCTTCCACAATATCCTCGTCTGCACTTCCATACGACGTAGCACGTTCTTCCCTATTTTCTCATCAACAACAGCTTCCATAGCAGCACCCAAAGCTATGTTCTCCCGAATTGTACGGGCAAACAAAGTTGGCATCTGACGGACATATCCAATCCTACGTAGTCCAATAAAACACTACATGTTCTCCTCGTCATCAATGTTCTAAACCGGAACAGGAACCCCTGTTAATTCAGGACGGCGTAGATTACGAGCGCGGATAATATCCACCAGCTTATCCCGCTTAGTAGTAGACCTTGGCACGTACAAAACAGAGGCTTGCTCTTCCTCTCCAGAGTCCATCATTTGAAAAGATTCCTTGCAGGTGGAGTACCACTTCTGAACGTCTTCCTCCATATTCCGCACTTCCGACATAGAAAACACCCGACTCCTTTCCTCACCTTCCTGAATGCAGTAATTTTGAAGCTTCATGCAGAGAACGACGATACTCGCATTTTTATTGACATCAAAGTTCAGCCGCTTCTGAAGTATCCTCCACCTGGCAACCAGACGTCCAAAAGCCTGTTCGACATGAACGCGCATTGAGGAGAGGAAATAGTTAAAAGCTTTCTCATAATAAAAACGCACCTGCGAGGCGGGAATTGGAGTTATCAAGTAATCAGTGCACACATACGCCTCGTCTCCTACTATCCAGAACTCCACTGGGTAAACCGTTATTGCGCAGATGTGTGGAAAGTTTTGACGAGGCGTAGGCAAGTGAGTCGTGCGTTGAGCCTACGCACTTGGCCGAAACAAAAAGAAACTTACCTTCTGCATCCACTACCGCCTGTACTGGAAGGGCGTAGTACCACCTTCCGGCACCAGTATTTGGCTGGATTCCGGTTTGGCGCGCTTTATCTTGATGGCGATGCCATCGATAGCGCCAATACAGCCCGACAATGGGCTTACTTTCGTCCGCGATATTTTAAACCCGTTTGACAGTTTTTGTAGTTCGTCGAACGATTGCGGTATACCTGGAAGCCGCAGAACGTGTGACAAAGCTTGACATGTCTCATGAAATACATAATAAACTGTAGAACGTTGTGTTCTATACAGCTGATGGACAGTGTCAACTGTACCCCCGGTTAGAAGGCTGAGAGTAATTCCCACTCGCATGGCGGGAGATAAGACCGGTCTCCGCGCGCGTTTTCCCCATATTGGTATCTTTGTTGATAAGAGGGGCTACGAGCCCGACGAGCTTGTAGAATGATTTTCGATTCATTCTATAGTCGCGTTTGAAGCTCGTCGGGCTCAAGAAATCTGTAATAGACTCGAACGTTGTATCCTTACGGGCGACAGTAGGACAAAGGTAAGATGTGATAGATCCGGTTCTGCGAAAAGTAAGTTGATGCGCGATACCTAGGCGCACTCGATGGCGACGGTTGGAATCGATATTTGCTAGCACCACGGCAAATGAGATGTTATTCGTCATGTCGGCTCCGTGATCGCCAGTGCTCTCGTGACCTGATCGTCGGCCAAGTAGCACATAGCGCATAGAAAGAAACGAAATGGCGCATATTACGGAACACAGAGCGAGAAAGCCTTTGGCCCTGCTTTCTCGAAGGGGGGCACCTGCGCCTTAATTTACAGTCCATTATATTGAGCGCTTCAAACATTCACGCCTACGAAGCGTGAACGTTCACCGCTTGTTTAGACACCGCCTAATGGTGGAGCTTGGGAAGGTAGATCACTTTCAACGACATGGAAGCCGCCTTGGAATAGCTTTATACCTCTATTAAAGTCGCCTGCGTTGAATAACAGTGCCATGTGTGGCAGGGAACATGATCTTGGCAGAACACTAGTCCTTGTGCTGCTGATCTTGGGTGAAGCCCAGTGTGGCAACTTCATTCATCTCTCTTCTCCTATCGGCAATGCCTACTTTTCCACGAACATGTAGAAAAGGAAATCGCTGGTTGGCCTGTGATTTGGTTACTATCTCTATAACCACTGTTAGGGTTTATGTCTGGGTTTGCATTGGGGTTTGTATTAGGGGTCGAAATGGGAGAGGTCACGAGGCATATATACGGTCAATACAAAGCTCCATCACGCCACAAATGGTTTGCACACAGCTGCCATACTTCAGTTAATTCAGTAAAATGCGCGCGTTTCACAAAAACTGTTCCAAGGCTAATGGTGGAGCTTGCGAAGGTAGATCACTCTACTCAACATGGAAGCCCCTTTGAAATAGCTTAACACCTCTATTGGAGTCACCTGCGATGAATCAGAGTGCTTTGGGTGGCAAGAAACATGATCTTGGCGAAACACTAGAGAATGTGCTGATAAATGTGGGTGTAGCCCAGTGCGTGGACCTTCTTTTTCTATATCCTCGAGTACCCCACGCATACTAGCCCACGAACATGTGTAAGAAAACAATTGCTCGTTGGCGGGGTCTCCCTTACTTTCTCTGTAAAACACCGTTGGGGTTTATGTCTGGGTTTGCATTTGGGTTTGTATTAGGGGTCGAAAAGGGAGAGGTTACGAGGCATATATACGGTCAATACGAAACTCCATCATCCCTCAAATGGTTTGCACACAGCTGCCATGCTTCAGTTAATTCAATAAAATGCGCGCATTTCACCAAAACTGTTCCAAGACTAATGGTGGAGCTTGGGAAGGTAGATCACTTTCAACGACATGGAAGCTGCCTTAAAATAGCTCTATACCTCAATTAAAGTCGCCTGCGTTGAATAACAGCGCCATGTGTGGCAGGGAACATGATCTTGGCAGAACACTAGTCCTTGTGCTGCTGATCTTGGGTGAAGCCCAGTGTGGCAACTTCATTCATCCCTATTCACGAATTGGCCATGCCTGCTTTTCCACCAACATGTAGAAGGGAAAAATCGCTGGTTGGCTGTGATTTGGTTACTATCTCTATAACCACTGTTAGGGTTTATGTCTGGGTTTGCATTGGGGTTTGTATTAGAGGTCGAAATGGGAGAGGTCACGAGGCATATATACGGTCAATACAAAGCTCCATCACGCCACAAATGGTTTGCACACAGCTGCCATACTTCAGGTAATTCAATAAAATGCGCGCATTTCACAAAAACTGTTCCAAGACTAATGGTGGAGCTTGGGAAGGTAGATCACTTTCAACGACATGGAAGCCGCCTTGGAATAGCTTTATACCTCTATTAAAGTCGCCTGCGTTGAATAACAGTGCCATGTGTGGCAGGGAACATGATCTTGGCAGCACACTAGTCCTTGTGCTGATAATCTTGGGTGAGGCCCAGTGTGGCAACTTCATTCATCTCTCTTCTCCTATCGGCAATGCATACTATCCCACGAACATGTTGAAGGGAAAAATAGCTGGTTGGCTGTGATTTGGTTACTATCTCTATAACCACTGTTAAGGTTTATGTCTGGGTTTGCATTGGGGTTTGTATTAGGGGTCGAAATGGGAGAGGTCACGAGGCATATATACGGTCAATACAAAGCTCCATCACGCCTCAAATGGTTTGCACACAGCTGCCATACTTCAGTTAATTCAATAAAATGCGCGCGTTTCACAAAAACTGTTCCAAGGCTAATGGTGGAGCTTGCGAAGGTAGATCACTCTACTCAACATGGTAGCCCCTTTGAAATAGCTTAACACCTCTATTGGAGTCACCTGCGATGAATCAGAGTGCTTTGGGTGGCAAGAAACATGATCTTGGCGAAACACTAGAGCATGTGCTGATAAACGTGGGTGTAGCCCAGTGCGTGGACCTTCTTTTTCTATATCCTCGAGTACCCCACGCATACTAGCCCACGAATATGTGTAAGAAAACAATTGCTCGTTGGCGGGGTCTCGCTCACTTTCTCTGTAAACACCGTTGGGGTTTATGTCTGGGTTTGCATTGGGGTTTGTATTAGAGGTCGAAATGGGAGAGGTCACGAGGCATATATACGGTCAATACAAAGCTCCATCACGACTCAAATGGTTTGCACACAGCTGCCATACTTCAGTTAATTCAATAAAATGCGCGCATTTCACCAAAACTGTTCCAAGACTAATGGTAGAGCTTGGGAAGGTAGATCACTTTCAACGACATGGAAGCTGCCTTAAAATAGCTTTATACCTCAATTAAAGTCGCCTGCGTTGAATAACAGCGCCATGTGTGGCAGGGAACATGATCTTGGCAGAACATTAGTCCTTGTGCTGCTAATCTTGGGTGAAGCCCAGTGTGGCAACTTCATTCATCTCTATTCTCGAATCGGCAATGCATACTATCTCATGAACATGTTGAAGGGAAAAATCGCTGGTTGGCTGTGATTCGGTTACTATCTCTATAACCACTGTTAGGGTTTATGTCTGGGTTTGCATTGGGGTTTGTATTAGAGGTCGAAATGGGAGAGGTCACGAGGCATATATACGGTCAATACAAAGCTCCATCACGCCACAAATGGTTTGCACACAGCTGCCATACTTCAGTTAATTCAATAAAATGCGCGCATTTCACCAAAACTGTTCCAAGACTAATGGTGGAGCTTGGGAAGGTAGATCACTTTCAACGACATGGAAGCCGCCTTAAAATAGCTTTATACCTCAATTAAAGTCGCCTGCGTTGAATAACAGTGCCATGTGTGGCAGGGAACATGATCTTGTCAGAACACTAGTCTTTGTGCTGCTAATCTTGGGTGAAGCCCAGTGTGGCAACTTCATTCATCCCTATTCTCGAATAAGCCATGCCTACTTTTCCACCAATATGTAGAAGGGAAAAATCGCTGGTTGGCTGTGTTTCGGTTACTATACCTATAACCACTGTTAAGGTTTATGTCTGGGTTTGCATTGGGGTTTGTATTAGGGGTCGAAGGGAGAGAGGTTACGAGGCATATATACGGTCAATACAAAGCTCCATCATCCCTCAAATGGTTTGCACACAGCTGCCATACTTCAGGTAATTCAATAAAATGCGCGCATTTCACAAAAACTGTTCCAAGACTAATGGTGGAGCTTGGGAAGGTAGATCACTTTCAACGACATGGAAGCCGCCTTGGAATAGCTTTATACCTCTATTAAAGTCGCCTGCGTTGAATAACAGTGCCATGTGTGGCAGGGAACATGATCTTGGCAGCACACTAGTCCTTGTGCTGATAATCTTGGGTGAGGCCCAGTGTGGCAACTTCATTCATCTCTCTTCTCCTATCGGCAATGCATACTATCCCACGAACATGTTGAAGGGAAAAATCGCTGGTTGGCTGGGAATTTGGTTACTATCTCTATAACCACTGTTAGGGTTTATGTCTGGGTTTGCATTGGGGTTTGTATTAGGGGTCGAAATGGGAGAGGTCACGAGGCATATATACGGTCAATACAAAGCTCCATCACGCCTCAAATGGTTTGCACACAGCTGCCATACTTCAGTTAAGTCAATAAAATGCGGCCGTTTCACAAAAACTGTTCCAAGGCTAATGGTGGAGCTTGCGAAGGTAGATCACTCTACTCAACATGGAAGCCCCCTTGAAATAGCTTAACACCTCTATTGGAGTCACCTGCGATGAATCAGAGTGCTTTGGGTGGCAGGAAACATGATCTTGGCGGAACACTAGAGCATGTGCTGATAAACGTGGGTGTAGCCCAGTGCGTGGACCTTCTTTTTCTATATCCTCGAGTACCCCACGCATACTAGCCCACGAACATGTGTAAGAAAACAATTGCTCGTTGGCGGGGTCTCCCTTACTTTCTCTGTAAACACCGTTGGGGTTTATGTCTGGGTTTGCATTTGGGTTTGTATTAGGGGTCGAAAGGGGAGAGGTTACGAGGCATATATACGGTCAATACAAAGCTCCATCATCCCTCAAATGGTTTGCACACAGCTGCCATACTTCAGTTAATTCAATAAAATGCGCGCATTTCACCAAAACTGTTCCAAGACTAATGGTAGAGCTTGGGAAGGTAGATCACTTTCAACGACATGGAAGCTGCCTTAAAATAGCTTTATACCTCAATTAAAGTCGCCTGCGTTGAATATACAGCGCCATGTGTGGCAGGGAACATGATCTTGGCAGAACACTAGTCCTTGTGCTGCTAATCTTGGGTGAGGAGCAGTGTGGCAACTTCATTCATCTCTATTCTCGAATCGGCAATGCATACTATCTCATGAACATGTTGAAGGGAAAAATCGCTGGTTGGCTGTGATTCGGTTACTATCTCTATAACCACTGTTAGGGTTTATGTCTGGGTTTGCATTGGGGTTTGTATTAGAGGTCGAAATGGGAGAGGTCACGAGGCATATATACGGTCAATACAAAGCTCCATCACGCCACAAATGGTTTGCACACAGCTGCCATACTTCAGTTAATTCAATAAAATGCGCGCATTTCACCAAAACTGTTCCAAGACTAATGGTGGAGCTTGGGAAGGTAGATCACTTTCAACGACATGGAAGCCGCCTTAAAATAGCTTTATACCTCAATTAAAGTCGCCTGCGTTGAATAACAGTGCCATGTGTGGCAGGGAACATGATCTTGTCAGAACACTAGTCTTTGTGCTGCTAATCTTGGGTGAAGCCCAGTGTGGGCAACTTCATTCATCCCTATTCTCGAATAAGCCATGCCTACTTTTCCACAATATGTAGAAGGGAAAAATCGCTGGTTGGCTGTGTTTCGGTTACTAGGGTTTAGGGGTTTAGGGGTTTTAGGGTTTAGGGGTTTAGGGGTTTTTAGGTTTAGGGTTTTAGGGGTTTAGGGGTTAGGGGTTTAGGGGTTTTAGGGGTTTAGGGGGTTTTTAGGGGTTTAGGGGTTTTAGGGGTTTTAGGTTTAGGGGTTTAGGGGTTTTAGGGGTTTTAGGGTTTAGGGGTTTTAGGGGTTTAGGGGTTTAGGGGTTTAGGGGTTTTAGGGGTTTAGGGGTTTAGGGGTTTAGGGGTTTAGGGGTTTAGGGGTTATAGGGAACTTCGAGAAATTCGGGGTTTAAAGTGGGGTTAGGGAGAGGGTGGGGGGAATGCAGAGGAAGGAATGGGGTTTAAAAAAGGGTTTCAAAGAGGGTTTGAAAAAGGGTTTGAAAAAGGGTTTTGAAAAAGGGTTTTGAAAATGGGTTTTGAAAATGGGTTTTGAAAATGGGTTTTGAAAATGGGTTTTGAAAATGGGTTTTGAAAGCGCAATATTTCTGGCTTGCTAACCATATCCCGCATCCCATCCCGTAGGTATGGTCGAAAGTACGACGCGCGGCGGGAAAGTAAAGCCTGAACCGATCTGGTACCCTCAACGGCCACCTCTGACAAAGAGTGTCCGCTACGGGATCAACTAGTCGCAGTCGTGAACTTTGGTGCTATATTTTCCCGAGCGGGCGTGCTGCACTGCCAGACAATCTTCGACGGAATGCATCGGCTGCCAGGCAGCGGCCCATCCTAGAGCACCATGGTCGTGTGGAGTCCTGGCGAGCCCGTCAGGGACACATGCCTATTAGGACATTCGCACGGCAGACTCGGGGAGCCACCGTCCGGACAAGCCATTCGCCCGTTGTTGGGATGAAGTCGAATACCAGCACCGAATGGCGGACATTATCGGCCGGATTGACGCCGGTGACGCCTAGCTGTGGGAGACAGTGTGAAGATTCTCCCGCCTGGGCATTGTCCTCTCAGCGTTGTGGCCTGCAAGCAGCCATAGGACCAGATGTATTGGCTCGGATGCCAGCAGTGCTGGTGTGAGTTCGTTGCGTACGACGACCGCATCCGGGCGATGCAAAAATTCCTCTTCAGATGGCACAGCCAGGAGTACTTTGACATTCGCTAAAACTACCGAGAAGGGTTTATGTTCTTCGTCGTACGCGCCAGTGAGCGACGACGTTATGCGGGACGTTGGTGGCTGGCTCCCAAGTGTCCTGGGAGGCCGGGAAGCCGTACCATCAGGCTTTGACCAGCGGTGTCCCGTCAGAGGAGACGTTCTCATCCACCACTTTGTCGACAACCCACTCTCCGGGAGGTGTGCCGTGGATGAGTTCAGGTGGGTTTTTTGCGTCGTCGTTGGGGCTGTTTCCCGGCGAGGATAGTGGAGTAGAATCGGCCGCGACCACCTTGGGAGCTGTTGCCGCCGAAGGGGAAGGAGGGGAGGAACGTGATGTCATATCCGGTTCCTTTAAGTCCGTTGGTGTAGGGGCGTATTGCGATCCCGATGGACTTTCGTGACTCTGTCAATCGAGACCGTGTCTTGCAGAGTTGAGTAGGAACTGCGGGGCCTCGTAAGGGAAAATCCAGCTCTCAAATAATGCAAGGGCGATATTCGTTGCCTGTGTGGCCTGCAGGGAAACAGCATGTGCCAGCTTGGTAAAGCGATCCGTGATGAACAAGATGAAGCTGTTTTCATGTGAGGTTTTAGACAACGGGCCGAGGATTGCCAAGGCGACAAATTCTAGAGGACCCCCGCGGGGAAAGAGCTGGGGATCAGTTGTCCTAACGTCTCCCGTTGGGCTGCTTTTGAAAGGTGAGGACCTTAATAACATGCTGAGGGACGCTGTGGGGTGATCTATGGGGCCAGGAGTGCTCTCCCTTGGAAATTGAGTCGGAGCTGGAACTCCGGATTTCGTGGGGCTGCCCGCTCTGGAACTGACTGGGCTCCCGAACCGGGGTGTTGAGTCCCCCACGTTCTGGGCTTGTAGTATCTTTCAGAGGCGCGCTGATGATAATTCGCTTCGCGAAGTTGCAGCACGGCGTTCCAGTATTCCGATGGGAGCCACTCATAGCACGCCCTAGATGTAGACAGGCAAATGCAACAAGTTGGAAGCCTATCGACCGATGTCGGGGCCGTACGATAAAAAGATCTCGTTTGCGGTACCGTCTGCGAGCCCTTCGGGGGTTGTTGTCGGTAACTGGAGCCCCGGCGGTAAGCCATCGTCGAAGGAGCCATCGTCGAAGGCGTTGACGTGGCGGTGGAGGAAATTGAAGGGGAAGACGGGAGCACCGTTTGAAAGGGAAGTTCCATAGCGCCCTCGTCTTCAAATTCACCGCCCCATCCGCCGTTCGTCTGCGTCCGATTAGACGCTGCATGAGGCCGTTGAGAAGACCCGGCAGGGCTTGCTGCTCGTGTCCGATTCCAATGTCTTGTAATACTTCTTACCACCCCGATGGCTGTCGTCAAGTCCCTCAGCATAGCTGACGAGCTGACCTAAGACCACCTTGAGATACGTAGAGGAGTAGTTAGATACACTGGCCCTGATTGCGTGTAACAATTCCATGACAAAGAGAGCCTTGAGATGTCCCTCTGGGAAGATATTTCCACATCGGAGGTTCTCGTTTCACTATTTGTCCGCGAATTCGTGATCTGACACTGCTGCGCTGTGGTGGTGCGTAATAATATCTTCGTAAGCCTCTAAGAAGATATCATCCATCGAATAGACGCATATACCTCACGTAGGTAGTTGACCACCTCCGGAAAGGGGACGCGAGGAAGTCGGAACTCTTCGCGCCTACCGCTCCGTATTCGCGGGTGATATTTGCGGTGATCTTATCCCTTGCGGTTGGGTCCAAGAGAAACTGAAAGAGCCAGAGAGCTGCACCCTCGTGCACACCATTCTAGTTACAGGTGTTATTGAACCCCGCGAGGAAACGTAGAACCAAAATTGGACCTTTGCCGGAGAACTTCAAGGGCATCTGTAGCTGCATGGGGTTTAGCATGTTGGGCCACCGATCGCGCCACCATAGGGTTGCAGCGACCACTTCTGGCGTTCAAGCGCTAGTGCCTAAAGCTAAGTATTTTAAAAAATTCTCCGTTATTGGGTTGGATACGGTGTAAATGGGACACATCGAACCTCGGGGGTCGGAGTCGCCCGAGTCGCTGGAGTCCGGCCTATCGCAGTCAGACTGCGAGTCATCCGAGTCAGAAAATCTACGACCCTTACGGGTTGACTTGCTCCTGTTCCGACGTTGGCTTGAAGACTACCGATTTCTCTACTTGTCACGACTCATATGCGAATCGTGACCGGTACTATTCTGCTTCCCTGAGAGTGGATTACCCAAATTGAGCCTATCATTGTTGGGGTCCCTGCCGGGTCTGGAATCTGCTTCATGTTGGACAGGGATGGTGGGCGTTTGCCATACCGAGATGGGCTAGCGGACGGTTGAGATTCTGGTCGTACCCAATAGGGCCGGGCTGCCAAGGGCGCTGTACCTTAGTGAGTCACAATGGTGGCATTTGTGGCGTCCATAACTCTGGAAACCGATCATGTTGGATGAGTCCCCTCTGGACAAAAGTATTCCCCAGGGGCTCCAATTCTGGGTTTACCCTGTGGGTAATACGTCGTTCGACCCCAAGGTTTACTATAGACTCCATGAGCGGCCTCAGGGCAATGAGAAGTTCTCCCGTGAAGGGTTGAACCTCAATTCCCGTGGGTCGTTGTGGAGTTCCATGAGAGTTTCGGGCGCTGCCACTTGTGAAGCGGGGAGCCTGCGGAGCTGTCTCAAGTGAGGACTTCTAAAGCACGGCCTCGAGACCGTTCCGAGAGTCGGGTCGGAGTGGGACTGTTGGAGTATGCGCTCCGGGTCGTTCACTGGTGGTACGATCCCTCGATCGGTACTTAGGGTGCTCAGAGCCCCGGAGCCGGGAGCGGGCGGCACTTCATCAATGCCGTCGTTCTTATGGGGAGGCGCAAAACGGGCCTGTCCATGAGAAGATCCCGGTGTGGTGACCATAACGGTAGGCAGAGAGAGTTTTTTTGTTTGGCTTGCGGCAATATGATCCCTAAGGCGGGCAGGCTTGTGAAAACCCTGAGTGAAAAACGGCCTCGACGAGAGAGCCAAACGATCTGTGGTGCAAAGCCCTCTGGGAGGTGGTTACCAATACTCGGTCATAATCCGACAAGTCGGGATACCACTCGAGTCGAGGTATATGAATAGCAATAGCCACTATTGTGGGAAGGACACGTGGATTACGGATGAGCCAGAGGTTGGCCACGTACAAGTGGAACGGCCGCCACGACGCGTGGGTAATTGCCACTGCGCGTGGGCCTAATTAATTAGTTTATTTATTTTATAGTTGGCATAGCTAGACTACTTAGCGCGCCGGCGGCCATCACCGCCGCGCACAGTAAAGCTCCCCAACCAGGGTTGGCTCTTGACTGCTTCGCCTTAGGCGGTACTCCACTCCTCCTTGGAGGGATATCCCGTAGCCCACGGGCCGTCTATCGTCTCTGCGTCCTCCAAAGAACCCAACTATGGCAGGGTTTTACCGCTGTTTGTCGCGTTCGACCCGTGCAGGAATAACACCGGTGTTTGTCGTATCCTTTGCCCATTTTGCCCTTTTTCTTCTCTCTATTCCCCGCTCTTGCAGGTTTCCTTTTCCTTTCCCCACTTACGTGGACTCGTGCCTCTTGCGAGGATAACCCACACACGTGGTGCCCAACTGATTCTCTGTTGAACTCTCTACGATCTGTCGTGACGGCTTGGCTTCGGTTCTTCGCGAGCCTCCGAAGGAGGAGTTACCTGCTGGCCCGAAGCAGTGCAGTATCTGCTACGGTCGTACGCAACTAACGACGCCATTCAGGCGGCAATCTTCGCATTGCGAGACACGCGTCAGTGCTCAGGCGAGAGGGAACCCGATTTCTCGGTGCGCCCGAATAAGGCTTTCCATCGCTGTGGGAATGTCTATCCCGCTACTGAGCGTTGCACAATGTTTATTGACGGATTGGACCCGGCTATCCGGACTTTGGTCGCCCGCTACCGTGGTGATAAGGGGAAGATCACATATTTTGAGCTCATTAAGTATGCAAAAGCTCAAGGTGATGCCATTCGCGCCAGGCCCCCGACTACTCGGTCCAAGTCCGCCAAGGCGTTGTTGATGGACACTCGGTCCCCCGTCTCTCTCGCTTTTCGCTGTTCAGGCACCTCCACAGGAGTATGATAACGTCCAGCTCGCCCAGAGCGGCGTTGACTCCGTTCCGACAACGGATCTCCCGTCGACAACGGATGTTTCCTTCGAGACCGCTCGGGAAGGCACCGTACTCTACGCCGATGCACCCCGAGTTCACGGGCTCCGAATCCCGTACTCGAACGGTGGGACCCGTTATCAACGGCCCGGATGGCAGGATACCCGCCCAGCGGTACCCTTCACGGATCACCGGAATGGACCCCCTCGTCAGGGTAGGCAAGCATTGATATGCCATCTCTGCTACACCCATGGTCACACGTTACCGCAGTGCCTTCTCTCTATGCGAGAGAGGGCCTACAATTACGATGATTTCTGTACGTTGCTTTTACTGTTTTCTTTACATACCTATACCTTTCAGCTGCATTCTGTGGATAGAGCCTTATACATTTTATGCCTTGTACGTAACATTTCGTCCACGTCAATGTGGCAACTCAGGTTCACGTCGCAAGAGAACCCACTAATCGTAAGTTTTTCTGTTCATGTTCATGTCATCCGTTCTTTCTTAAGTAGCCCGAAGCTACCTATCGCATGTGATATTATCTTCACATGTGCATTGAGTACCGTAGCTCCACTGCGTTTCCAACACTTACCTCTTCAAACTTGTACCTACGCACCGCAAAGCACTGCTAGGTTCGGAAGTTTTTCTTTCTAACTTCAATTTCCTATATGTCGATATGGTCACAAAAGCGGTGAAAAGAAGCAGTACGTTAATACGTTCAGAACTGACCATGTAACGCATCAATTTATCACATATCTGACTACCATAATGTTTTGGACTTTTTGTTCGAATCGAGAGCGATGTCCAAACGAGCACCATATCTCAGGATATGAAGACGTCGGAAAAGTCACATACACAGCGGGTGTTATGATGTGCATCCATTATTCAATGTTTGCCTCTAATGTTCTTGGATATCATACCACGGGGACCCTTCGAAGCACCAGTCAAACCCGATCGACGCCGAGCTTGATATGAACCTCTGCCTAGCTGAGTCCTGGTAATTGTACCCTGCCTGTCATTATGCTGTGCATTGCATGAGTTTGTACGTGAAGCTACCTGTACCGTGGATGTCTCGGTACTCGCAGCAAATAAAACACTGCGCGCAATGTCCTCAGGAGCCCTACCAGGCAAAATTTCATCCTTTTCATCATCGTTTCCAATGTACGTCCTTCCAAGAATGTTTTCTTGCTCGGTTATGGCTGGTACCATGCGCTCAGTGCTTACATCGTTTCTTTTTTCTTGTCTCTCTTGAGTTTGGCTGACCCTTTTCTCGGCATCTTGATCGTTAATCTCTGCATTCACTGCATGTTCGGCAGGCCTGGTGCTCAAACAGTCTCGTTCTTGTGATGTACCATGAGACTCCACATCATGAGATGATGGTGCAGAACTAGTACGCGCCGTTTTCGACCTTCGACCATTATATTTTCGATCTCTACGCATTGCTTCTTGAATTAACATGTTCACGGCCCACTGTCCTTCCGCGTACTTGAGAATCCTGTAATGCTTCTCGATTTTAGACCGAAGCTCAACTAAGATCGTAGGATGCTGTGTTGGATGTTTTCGGTACGTAAGATTTCCAGCTCCTTCAATCTGTCATACATTGTACATGTACTCGCCAATGCTTCTAAGAACTGACCTCACAAATTCTTCTGAGACGGGCTTCGTGACGTCATACTCTCTGTCCTCCAGCTGTGGAAACTTTCGGTTGAATATCTTGCGCATATTGCGCTGTAAACCCTTTCCCTCCACCCCGTACTTATTTTTATGGCGTGATTGTTTCCGGCAATCTCTTCTTCTTCTGTCACAACCGAGAGGATCACTTGGTTGTGACAGGAGAAGAAGAGGTCCCCGGAAACCGTAACGGGGAGGTACAGAGCGTTGTGCTTACCGAGGCAGTTGGCAGGAGAGCGAAGGTGCTCAAGTACACGCAGCATCACATTCCAAACAAGCGCCAGTCGCGAGGGGGCCGCTCTCCAGGTGGAAATCAATTTTTTTTACTTTTTCTCCCACGGCGCATGGAAAGTGGACCGAGCTCGAGTATCACTTCATCGGAGCCGTGATGGAGCGCCACTGCACCACGGACCGCTGTCCGGGGACCGGTAAGTTATAACTTCTCCTTTACTTCCATATCTAGGAATTACCGCACCCCCCTCCCATCCCTGCCTTCTCTTATAACTGTTTATCACCGCATATGCTCCCCTAACATCGTCCAATTCCCTTCTAATCCTCTACTTTAGAGTTCTGGTACCGTTTTGGCCTCTAAATGCCTCCTTCACATCGCTAATTCCGCAGCCGTCTGCCGTCCGCTGCCGTCTCTCGTCAGCGTCCGTCCGTTCGCCCTCGCCGCCCGCTGCCAACGTCAATCATCTCTTTTCTCACGACCGCTCCCGTTCTCCTTCCGTATTCATAATACATCCCCCCTTTATTGTTTAGAATGGCTGCCGCTACCACATCCAGGTCTACGTCACCGTCACCGTCACCTCCGACATCCGACATGAAGGTTGGGAAAATGTTCGGTTCTGGGGATGAGCTTCTCACCGCGTGTCTCGCCATCCGTGATCACTATGCGGTAACGATGCGTCGAGAACACGGGTGAATAAGCCGCGTGGCGGGGATGGAGTGAGTGAAAGACCGTAGTGGTCAGGGTCCGAGAGAATAGGGAGGTCCGTCGGTTTATCGGAATGCTAGTTTGGCGGTCAAAGATGACCGAATTAAAACGGACGAAAAACCGCTGAATATATATGAAACTTGTTTACCTTCGCTGGATAAACGTTCTCACAAGTTTTCGAGTTAAACGGCCACATTTCGGCCACATTTCGGCCACATTTCGGCCATATTCGGTGTTCATAGGGTCATCTCCGTCCTCCACGACCGCGCCTTTTCCAAATCCGCCTTCCACAACGCCGTCTCCTCCGCTACCCAGTGCCTCGAACTCCAGACAAACCTCTTACAGCACGGTGTCAGCAAGATTTGCTTCGCCCCCACCCCCCTCTCCGACCCACATCAGCTCTTCTTCACCACAATCTTGGGATCGGAAAAATCATCTGGTATTCCAAGTCCTCGTACCATATAGAACGTTTTCCAGATTTAATTGGCGCAAAGTAGAGGCTTGGAATAGAAAAATGTACAGCGGTACAGTAAAGCCTTACCTCCATTGGTAACGAAGGAACACCGCACAGCTTCATATGTCCACTTTGTCGATTGATACCCTGAAGCATATATTGATCACCTGTGAACCTAATTCTTTTTCTCTGGAAACCGATGGGAATACCTTACATGTTGCGACAGAAGCCCAAGAACGTCGTAGAAACGGAAGTGATGGGTGGATCTAAACTTAGAATGACACTATGTCCATTTTGCACGCAATCCGTGGCGTCCGCGAGACTAGCTGGACCAATATAGAAAACTGGACGGTTCCTAGTGCCAACCATGTTGGAAAGAACTGCTGTTTTTATTGTATTCAATGAACGAAGAGATTGCAAGCCCATGATGCGCAGAGAGAATCAAAAGTTGAGGAAGAAGGTGCAAAGAGAAGCCACGCAAATAGCTGCCTATGGTTAGCGAGTGATAATAGGTCGACTGAGAATACTGTAGCGGCTTTATGCCCTTCAACGTTATGTTACACGTGGTACGATGCGTCCACATGTAAGGAAGTGCACGGTGCAGCATTTTGCTACATGTAGTCCGATGCGTCCACGTGTGGAGAAAGCTGCACCGTACGGTGCAACAAAACCATGGTTGCTGTAATCAATGCCTATCCCCATGCTTATAAGGTGAAGAAAAATCATCACCTTGTTTGTCGGGGGGAGTTTGGGTGAGTTGATCCCACATCACCCTGGCTGGTACCACCTCACCCTGGTTGGTCCGAAATCATCCTGCCCAAGGAGGTGGGACCAACTAATCGCGCTCACAACGAGTTTGCTGGCATCGCAGGGCCTTGGAAGACGCTTGCAATCTGCTTCACTAACGCGTCAGGAAATCAATTCGTACCGGTGCGTATCGGAATTTCAGTCCTGCATCGTCTCCGTAGCGCTTGGGTCGCTGCAAAACCATTTTATTGCTTGAAAGAAAATACTCTCCGTTCCCAGATCTCTCTGCAAATTTAGGAACATGTATGTGATCATTGCAAAGATCAATATAAGCACCGTGCTTTTGTGATATGTTGTAAAACCAGTACATCTCTGACAAGCGCTGCAATTTCGCAGCTTCTGGTTCTCTCTTTCGACATAGGGCTTTTGAAGAAAACCTTGGATTTTTCATTACACCTGACAATTTATGTGTAACACAAACATAGAGCTACAAGCCAATATCACGCTTGATCACTTTGATCGGCTTGTAGCTCACGCTGTAGGAGACGGTAGGTCACTCTGTTCAGACACGTGAACTACCTTGTAGCTTAGTCGTGCGTATAGCTAGACCGCTACAAGACTATAAAAAGAGCGTCCGCCGGCCTTCCCCTCCGTCGGAGAAGGCCAAACTTCATTCACCAGCATTGTATTACAGTGAGCGTCCAGATTCTAAAAAAATTCGTTATCTTAGTATACTGCTGTCGCGAGTTGCGTTGCGTACACCTCTGGCCGTAATCACTACTTCTCTTCGTGATATAAGAGTTTTGTTCGGCAATCTGTCAGTTCACGTCTTCCTCTGTTCAGGAACGTGACTTAGAAGTACATCTGTGATAATCCCCATTCCTTCTCAATTGAGTTCGAGCGCAGCGCCGCACGGTTGTGGCAAAACTTGAATCTAGCCATTCATCTGAATTCTATGTGTATCCCATAATGTCATTTCTTTGAGTACTGTTAAATACGGTGAAGCTACCATCAGAAGTCGTTCGATATCAGGAGCTTGGCGGAACTGTCTTCACATAAATAGCGTGTGTGTCTGCTTCCATTCAAGGATCTGATACAGGATATGTCTGGGCCGCCGGTAGCAAATTAAAAGTTTCATTGAATGCAAAACATATTGCCGTTAGGAAGTACATAGCTGTTTACAATACGATACAGCTGTTGTTTTCTATCCATCATCTCATCGCACGTGCACCTGCCAAATCTGTCGTATGTACTGTATCTAGAGTCATCCATTCCGGGGTATCAGTTCCTTACTTCATTCGCATATTTGGTCCCGTCTCCTTGGGCAGGCTGATATGGGACCATCCAGACTGATCTGGGACCAGCCAGGGTGATTTCATACCGGCCAGGGTGATATGGTACCACCCAGGGTGATGTCGTACCAGCGAGGGTGAGGTGGGACCAACTCATCCAAACTCACCCGACAAAAAACGTGATGATCTTTCTTCAACTTACAAGCATGGGGCTAGGTGGGTGATGATCATAAGCGTACGCTACGTGTACGCCTGCACACCATGCACCGGCAAGCAGTACTCCTTGATGAATCATACGGACAAGCCGCTCTCTGGCACTACACGGCGAACCGAGACACCAGTCTCGATAACCTCTGCCGGATCATCTTAAGTAGTCTAGAAGGGAGCCGCCTCCTAGCAAGAAACGTGACTAAGCATGCGTTGAATTTTTCAACACCTTCCTTCTCAACCGCATCCCATCCTTCGCTACGCAAATAGTTTGACCAAAAGGTAGATCATCCCACCGTACGGTGCAACCTTTTGCTACAGGTGGTCAGATGCGTCCACCTGTGGAGAAAGGTGCACCGTACGGTGCACCTTTCCCGACACGATGGTTGCTGTAATTAATGGCTAGGTGGAACCGCTGTCCCACCACACCATCGAAATTTTAGGTGATATGTGGATGTCTAGGTTTTCAACAATCCAAATGGCTCCGCTCTCCCATGCCATGGTTGCTGTAATTCATGGCTAGAGGGGACCACTGTCCCACCTGGCCACCGAAATTATAAATCGAAAACTAAATTTGAGCATGAGTACAAACTAGAAATGGCAAGGTCTGTAAGTTTAGGTCGATAAGGAAATAGGGTAAGTAAGTAGTTAACGTCATTGTTATCGGAATGCTAGTTTGGGCGTCCAAAATTATCGAAATAAAATGATCGAAAAACCTGTGAGTTTATCCAAAATTAGATGTGCTTAATTTCCGAAAATATTTCCACATTTCCACTTGTGCTAGTTTGTGTGGAAAGAATCATTGACGATTATTTCCATCATTGCTAGTTTGAATGTAAGACAACTAGCATGTTACTTCCGTTCATGCTATTTTCCGATCCCAATACAAGTGTGTAAGTGGCACATACGTAGAAATTTACGGCGGCAAATAGAGAGATATATATCTAAATACGGATATATATACATAGATAGCTGCTTATGAAATACGATTAGAGGAATACAAACCTTTCGAATAGAAACTCTCTATAGAGATACAGCACATCTATTCAACAACTCTCATATCAGATATCGGCCGTTTATTCTCTCACTTTTGACACGCCTTCGCATCACGTGCCACCTCTTCCATCACTCCGTCCCACCCTCCGTGCGCCATATTACGCTCCTTACTACGTACCCCGCCTCTCCCCAAACACCCCCACACCGCTCCCCGCCATGCCTAATTGCTGCTTTGAAGGCTCTTCCTTCGCTCGCACCATCCCCGCCATTCAGAGGCACCAAAGGAGATGCCCCAACCGTCTCACAGCCAACAAGCGTTTCCTCTCCCCCGGCAGCAACGTCCCTCACTTCCCCCCGCGTACAAAGCGTCACAAATCTAAGCCCCAACTCCCACCACCACCCTCCTCCTCCCTCCAATTGCCCATCCGATAACGTCCCCCTCGCTGAAAACGACTCCTACCACCAGCAACATCTCTCCCTTTCCGTCCACACACAAGACGCCTACCATATCGTAGGCACCCTCGTCTGCTTCCTCTCCCACTCTCCACCTCCTCCACCGCCCCCCCTTGGTCCTCTACATCCCTTCATCGCTTCCACCCTGCCACCGCAAGGCAGACGAACTCATCTCTCTCCTTCACGACCTTGCCTTCTCCAAGTCAGCCTTCCACAACACCGTCTGCTCCTCCCAGTGTCTCAAACTTGAGAAAGACCTCTTCCAACACCGAGTCAGCAACATCGGTTTCACCCCCACCACCCTCCACGACCCACAGCACCTTTTCACAGCCACCCCCTTCCGAAAGGATGCTATCCAAGTCCTTAAACGACAACTCGCACTCGCACACTCCGACAACACCTTCTTCCACCACGTCCCCCACACAACCTCCTCCGGCGCTCCCGCTTTCGCTCACCCCATGGCTTCCTCCCTTGGAAAAGAAGCTGTCCCAGCCCTCAAGCACGCAATCATGCAGATAAGTTCTGTATCTGGCACACCCCTGAGAACACCGGTAACGACATCTTCATCGGTTTCGTCCAAGTATACTCCGACAAGTCCTCCACCTCCTTCAAATCCTCTCCCATTATCTCCTACCCCCTTCACATCACTCTCCTCAACTGCTCCGACTCGTTCCGTTGCACATGTATTAACCACAACCTCACCCTTCTCGGATACCCTTCCAACCTCATTCAATCTTGCCACCCCCTCTCAAGACCCCGATTGCATCACCCATACCTCTTCCAGCATCCCCCGCTCTACCAAAATGCAACTCATCCAGCGTTCAATCTCCAACCTCCTCGACCCTCTTCTCTCCTCCGGGCTCACTGGTTTCCCCTTCCGTGACGCTAAGGGCGTACGCTGCCATTGTCACCCAATCATCGCCAGCTACTGCGCAGACATCCGGGAAGCAAAGGACATTCTCCATCATCTCCCAAAGCACCCGCCCCCAGCATCCATGCCACCGATGTACCGTCCCACGCTCAGAACTCTGCCTACACATTCCATCCCCGCCTCTTCGATCCCAGACCCAAACTCTCGCTGCCCGCAATAACACTCTACCCTCCTCCAAGATGCTGAAAAGACACTCCTCGCCAGAAAGCCCAGAGTCGCCCGGAACACCGAGGAAAAGGCCGTTGAAGCACTCCAGTCCTTTTCTCTGGCAAAATACGCCTCCCTATTCGAATCTTACCCTCTCCTCAACATTATTCCTCTCCTCTCCCCTTACAAAATCTTCCCCTTCGAACCATTCCATAACTTCAACCCCAGCATCTCCAAGCTCATCAAGCTCGCAACCATCGAGAGACTCAAGTCAGAATTACTCTTCACTACTCCCCGTTCCTCCAAATCCCGTCGTTCCTTCAACTCCATCCGCTCCTCCATCCCCAAACACGTGAACACCATACTCGCCGCCATCGAAAAGCACTCCCTAGCGACAGGACTCCACATTGAATTTTCTTCTTCCGACAACGGTCAGACCCTTAACGGTATCTTCACCTCCGTCGGCCTACGTGGTATGCTACAAGCAAAAGACTACCGCTCACTCGACATGGTCTTCCCCTTCATCGGCGCATTCTTCGACCGCTGCTGTGACGAAGTCGATGCAGCTTCCATCACTTCCGTTTTCACCAAGTACTCCGATCTTCTTCTCTTCTCCATGCGATGCAACACTTCCGCAGAATGGACCGAGTCCCGCCTCACCGACCTCCAATTCCAAATCCGCTCCTTCAAGCGCACAGCCGCACTTGTTCTCGGCCCCCACCTAACTTCCAGCCTTTGCACCCTCATGGTCCATCTCCTCGACCACATCGTCGAGGACATTCGCCGCTTCGGAGGCCTACACTTCAACGATGCAAGCATATTCGAGCACGCCCACTCCCTCTTCAAGTCACACTACTCCAAAACCTCAAAGCGCACGTCCACCGCACATGAAGAAACCATTCGCGCCATCCATGACTCCAACACCTCCAAAGATTGGAACCCCCTTTTCACCAACCCCTCCATCACTTCATCTTCTACTGCCCTCGCCACTCCCATCCAATCCCGCCAACCCGGTCTGGTCCGTGATGGAAAACTCATCTCATTCGCTGATCTCATCACCGCCCACAAATTCCTTCACTCTAATCCTCAGTTCAATCCCAAATCTCTCCAAGACCTCTTCCCCACCGACACTCTCTTCATCCTCCAACAGATTGGGAAACACGCCCTCCCTTCATTCATCACCCTTTCTTTCGAAGTCCTAGAACTCTCAGAGAACTCCCCCACTCTCCGTCGCACCCGAACCACCGTAATCAACCCCGCTTACGTCGCCGGCGGTTATGTCCCATCACTCGACCACTGCATTGAAGAGCGGAACGAGCTCGCGCTCCAGGATCCCCCAGTCCCTCTCATCCAACGAATATTTGCCGCCCCTTCCTTCGGCCCTTCTAAATCCCCAAAGTTCTCTCACGTCCTCGTCGCAGGCACCAGCTCCTCCAACTCCATCCCAATCGTCTGGGTCTGCAAACTCATCTCTCTTCTTCGGTTCACCTTTCCTTCCTCCACTCCATCTTCCAAGGAGTTTGCCTTCGTACATTTCATGGAGCTCGTCCCACCAAGCGACGAAGTCGATGTCACCCTCGACTGCGTATGCCTCCGGTGGGCAACAGACGACGAACATAACCACACCGCCATCTAGTTCCCATCTCCACCCACTCCACATCCGACAACGTTTCTCCATGGTTTGGAGTCATCCCCATCTCTTCTATCCTTGGCTCCGTTCATGTTCTCCGCCAGAACTACCCCGCACCCCCCTTCTTTTCCCGCCTCCACTAGCGTTTCCGTAGATTCTACCTCAACAGATTTTATCGGCACCCCACCTCCAGGCTTTACCTCCCACCCCCCGCATAGCACCCATTCCATAGCATGGCCATAAAGCAATCACTATCCCCCTCTTCCGCAGGAAAGATTGGACAAAGGTATGGGATGAAGAAGATATACCACCTATTCATCATCCCACAGCGATCTCCACTCCTCCCACTCTTTTTCACCATACACTCTTCCCTCTCCTCCTTACGCCACATCGCTACGTCTCCCTGGTGCGCAACAAAACGACTAAAACTGGGCTCCTCCGGTCGACACGCTGTTATGTAGAATTGAAGAACCGCTCCAAGTCTCCGCGTTAAATTTGCCATAAAGTATTCCTCCCTCACCGCTAGATATACCTTCTCCCTCGATGGAGTCCACAGCCCAACCGTCGTAGTTCTCTTCGAATTTTCCGACACACACCTCGGATCCCTCTCTAAAAACCCCTCGTTCTCAAACTCTTCGCTGTGCTCGTCTCTCACCAATTTCCATGCCGCCTTCAATATACCCTTCTCTGCCCTTGGAAGATACCTCCCATACAAAGTAGAAAACAAAAGCTTCCTTTGTCTTCCACGTCCCACACTCTCGTTCATTGTTTTCACCACACACCCAATCCACGCATCAAGTCTGGCGAAGTGCATCACCGTCCCATCCACGTAATTCCTTTCCCCATTACATTTGGTCTCCACTGCGTATCCCATGTACTCCTCCAACACTGCCATCGCCATTCCATTCTTGAAATACTTGTCTTCATCATCACAGCTCCACTGTGGAGCATGCACAGTTGACCCAGAGTACGCAAGATATTCGAAACGGCTCATTCTCCACGCACAAAAATTGTTCATCCCATCTCCTTCACTTCCCAGAAGCTTCTTGCGAGCCTCGTTCATCTGCTTCTTCCGCTCCTCACCAAGTTCAGTCCTCGCGCTAAGCTTTGCCGGCTTCGCAATCAAACCATATCCTGGTAAACAGAATAATCTGTCCCGAGCAGCCCGCTTTCGCCCCCCAATCACATCGCTTATCGTCTGCTTCATCCGCTGCCTCCGACACTTGTCCGCGCTTACATTCTCCACGCACTCTTGTGTCCTCCCCGCTTCCCTTATCGTCTCGCTCGTCTTTCCCATTATTTTCATCTTGACCACATACTTCAACATCACATCACTTCCACCCTCTGTCGATAGTGTGTACGCTTTCATCTCATATGCAACCTGAATTGGGCATCTAGGCACCATCTCCTTCTCCCCAACTACAAACAGGCTCCCCTCCCTACTTTCTCCCACCGTCTCACTCCTGTTCTTCCAGCTTCAACGAACCTTTTCCGCGTCGAAACAAAGTTCAGACGCCTCCACCTTCGCAAAATGAAGAATCCTATCATATACAGCCCCTGCGAACCCATAAAAACATTCGTGCATTCCAATATCATACTTTCGGCGCCCTCTCACCTTCTTTCCTCCACCATCTTGCTTCCTCCCCTTCACTGCCTCCCGGAGACTTTCCATCCACACATTTTGCCATTTATTTTCCTCCCTCAGCCGTCAAAACTCTTCCTGCGTCAGCTTCAAACTCACCATCAGTTTGTAGTGATCTTCCTTCATATTTACCAACTGTCCCTTCAGTGAATTCACACTCTCAACGAGTGCAGACCGTGGCAATGCGTTTAAGTTCTCCTCATTGTCTTACCGTTCCCGTGTAGATTCCCTTTCATCTCCTCCAATTCTACCTCCGCTTTCTCCACGACCGCCGTCACTTTCGTCTCCCACATCATTCGGAAGTAAGACAGTGTTGCGCCTTACACGCATACCTTGGGGCCTTGGTGGCACCTTCCACACGACATTCACTTCCCGACGCCGTTCTGTTTGGACGTCGCCCTACCCCTCGAAATCCCTCTCACCCACTTCTGCTGTCTCTCCGACAATTTCCTTGGCTAAACCACCACTTCTACCTCGTACCTCTCTCCCGTGCGGATGTTCTCGCCGCTGATCTCCCCCTCCTCCACAACTTCAACACCTCTCAATCCATGAACCACACTCCCTATTCTTCTCTCACTACCCTCCCCTGTTTTACGTTCTGCCATTGGCCGCACACGCGCCACTCCTTCTTTCTCCCGGTTCGCAGTCTCTTCTTCGAAAATAATGCTTTCCTCCTCTGGCAATCTATTTGGCCTCCCAACAACCAAACTCTCCACTCCCCCCGCCCTCGCCGGCTGACCACACCTCACTCTCTCCTTTTCTCTTTCCACCTCTTCGGGTACCCCAGTGCTAGACAATTCATCATCAATAGTTCTCTTTCTTCCTCGAAGACCCCCACCACCGAATCCGGTACTACTCCTGGCTATCGTTCTTCCCTCGACACCCGTACGAAGCTCTTTACCCTTCACTATCATATCCCCGCTATCGCTCTCCTCTAAAGCTTGCGCAGTCTCTGCGCTTCTTCGACGACCATCTCTCTCCTGACACCGCGCATAACCTTCTTCGGCATACCTCGCTTCGCTCCTATGCTCTTCTTGGTACTAACTTCTTTTTCTCGTGCCTTCGCAATAGGTTTTGTCACCACAATACTTACCGTTTGATCCGTTCGCTCCGATATTCCCCACTCAACGCTCCTCGCCGCACCGTCGCTCCTCCCCGCACCCTTCCTCCCTTTCCCACATAAACCACTCCGAGGCGCACGCGTAGTAAGGGCGGTGCCCACTTCGCCACTTACCGTTTCGCCACGCCTCCGGCTCTTGGACGCGCGACCGCTGACCTTCTCCGCATTCACAAACCTCGTTTTACGTTTCGCCATATAGAATCCGAACTCTTCATCGCGGTTGACGCTGCGCTCTCGACCTCTTAGCCACTCGCCGTGATCGAAGGTCACCGGAATCGGAACTGCTCTGCTCTCGACGTGTTTGGCGCTCGCCGTAATCGAAACGTCACCTATCGAATGCACACTCTCAATCGTGTGGAAAGTGTTACAAATCACCGAGTGCCGTTTTCATTTCCCCCGATTCCGAACCAGAAAATTGACACCGGACTCTCCATTTCTGAACTACATAGTTCTCATAATGTTAAAAAACGTACAAGGTTTCACTTTATATTCGATGCCCTTCGCTATCTTTTATGTATCTACATACTTCCATCTTGCACTTCAGCCTAAACTGTTTTGTTTCTGTTTCGTACTCAGCGGCAAATTTAGAATGCAATAAGTGCCACTTCTTTATGGAGGTCTAGGGGATTGTTTTCACATGTAGCTAATTTACTACACATTCTAATCGATTACTATAATAGGATTTGCCGATATACCCCAGCTATACTCCACTCCATAATCCGCGAACAACTCCTCTCCCACTTCCAGTTTCCAAAATGCTCGCACCGCAAGCAGTTGGTATTCTCGTAGTTGATGCGGGGTGCGTCCTGTATGTGGAGTTCAAATGATTCGCACATTTGCAGTCCTTCGTTTCTTCACACCATCCGCAACTGCATCAATGTCCTTATCACCTTCCATTTATTTAGGATAGTTAATCGTTCCACCCAATGAAAAAGGAGCGGGGACAATCCATACAGGTATTAAACTAACTCCTTGTCTTCTTTCTGGGAGGTTATGGAATATATCTCCGCGGACGTTAAACCTCCATCGCATATTTCCGAAAGCGTTCGAGACTGGTTCTCAATAACCCTTCCCTATATTTCTTGGGTACCTCTTTTCTCTTCGTTAGGTCATGGTACACCAGTGTTCCATAGAAGTAACATATCTCTTCATTTTCCATGAATCGCCGTGTAGTGAACACCTCTACTCTGGCGCCAGGGTGACGAATCGTCGATTTCCCGATACGACAACGGCACATAGTCGCCTCCAGTGCCAACATGGCATTCCAATCCAGAATGTCCCATCTTTCCTTGCAAAGTTTTAGGCCATTCGTGAAGGGACCTTACGCCTACCAGTCGTGACCAAGCTCTCATCCCGCCACATCGATGCAAGAAAGTCCACAATATACGTAGGAAACTTTTGATACTGAGGGTAGCCGGATGGAGCTTTCCATGATCTCGATGGGCGGAAATTACACTTAGGGAATAATTCCAACACCGTAATCATAACATTCAGAACTTCCTGCGCTACATATCCGCCTCATTTTCCCGCAGGCACAATGCGAATTGAACAATTGCAGCGAGCCTAGCATGGGCGAAGCAGTCGGGTCCGGCTCACCACCCGATGAACCTATGATGCAGTTGTAAATCCATGCATGCCATGACCATCGAGAACGTTCTTGCCAACAAGTTTACCACTATATCATCTGGCTGCGAAAACCGGCTGATCAACTCCTTCGACAATGCCCGAGGTTTCTGTTCGGACCTCACTTTTTGTAAAACGTAGCCCCCACCTTCCTTCTTTCTCTTCAACTGAAGAGTCTCCCCATTAGACATGGGGGTACCTGGTCAATGACACTGTCGTACCCCGGGTACCTCGACTGCACAAAGTTGAAGTTCTCATAGTTCGCCATCACATGCTGCTGCGCGTAGGTGAGACCATTTCGAACTCCATGTACAGCATACTCCATTGCACGGAAAAGGGAGCACGACCTACGTCCAGGTTACGCATGGGGTTGCCTTGCGACAGTACAAAGTGCATTGGGACCTTTTTCACAACAAAGGAACGCCTTGGTATTCTGTTTTCGTCTTTTGCCCCAATGGCAGAAAGTACATCTCTCCATTCCTGGACCTGCTCGAAAGCACTAAAGATGACGAAATGGCCCCCAGGACGTAGCAGTCTTGATAGAAGCTTTGCAGCCTTCTTCATGTCCTGAGAGCTCAGTACATCGTACCAGCTGTTGCTTAGGTTCCTGTTCCTTCGGATGTGGTATGGAGGGTCCATGAGAACCAGTTGAACTTTTCCTAGCGGAGACACACCATCTCTCCGCAACGTCTCGTCTATCTCCACCGTATCGTCAAACCCGCAATTTTACAAGCAAAAGTACTTCTCCATCTCCTTTTCACAACTTCGGAAAGCCATTTTGTCATCCAACGAAGCAATGGATGGTGGGGTATTACGCCTACCCCGGACGCTTCGTCACCAGTAGTTCCTTTCTCAATATCGGCCACTATGTTCGTATCACCATCTCCTTCTTCGCCTCTCCCCTCCTTCGGATCCGTTGGTTTCCCAATTTCCTCCACCTCCTCCACATCATCCTCAATTTGTATGGCAGGTTCTGGTTTGGATATCGGCGTTACCACCATACCAGGGACGTTCACAGATTCTTTCACTTTCAACGGGCTTATGGCCTCCAGGACGGAGGACACAAGCGAATTAGAGAAACTATCCAATCTACTAGAAAACGCCCGTGATGAGTCTCTGGTAAACGTCTTCAGAACTGTCCATCGTCCTGGTTCGGCAATAGAGTAAAAATGCTCATTCACAATAACATTGTTAAGGTCCGAAATGAACTCCTCCGCAAGCATTCGGAGGGCAGGTTCGATGTCTTGCAGTAAATTTCATGCCCATGGGATGACCTCTGTGTCAATAACGGTTTCACCTTTGCTCGGTAGCAAGCGATGGTCGTTATTCCCGGTGGGAGAACTCCTCTGCCCTCGTCTCAATCGCTTGAAACTGCATTTCGTCGTACATGAGTGGG
>JARGSG010000063.1:0-31165 GCA_030374805.1 Gracilaria gracilis
GACTTCGTCGGTGTAAGTGCTCCACCCACGTGGGGGGCGCATGTATATGTCTCGCTTCAACTCTCCGGCTTGGAGGTAAGCCGACTTTACGTCCAGGGAGGCAATAGGAAAGTGGAACAAAGAGGATAGGGAGAGGAGCGTGCGGATTGTGGAAAACTGCGCCGTCGAGGAATCGGAGCGAAGGTCGTTCTTCTCGCGATCCCTATTCCCATGAGGGACTAGGCGGCACTTTAGCTTCATGGTCTTCCCTTCACCGTCGTGTTTGACGACGAAGAAGTGGTGAGAGGAGATGAGGTTGGCATCTCTAGGGATAGACCGAATGGATACCGCACGATACGCTCCCTTCTCCTTGTAATTTCGCTTCTCCTTGGCAATAGATTCATCAAGTAGCCACCTCGGCTCGCCTTGGAGCTTGTGTTCCGTGAGTGGGTCGTTTCCAAACTTCTCGTGGAGCTGCTTCAAGATGGTTTGCTTGGTGGAGGTTAGAGATGCTTTTGGAGGAAGAGCAGTTGAGGATGAAGCGAGTTCGCCAATGTCCTTCGACGGTATGTTGAAAGGACGAATGGCGGTTGCCCCGGCTAGATACGCGGAGCTCAGGGGGTGGTCATCCCACTCTGCAAAAGCAGTGTGCATCTCTTGGTCATCTTCAAGTATTGGTGGCTCCTCTGTTATCTGAACGAGCGGGTTTGTTGAGAGTTCCGGCTGTTCCTGCTGTGGGACCACTTCAGGGTCGGGCGAAGGTTGAGGAAATTCGGTGTACCCAAGTTCTATGCGCTCGAGTTCTTCGAGCAGCTTAGACTTGGGGCGTAGGCGAAGGTCTTCGTACGCAACAGTGTACGAGAAACCGCGGAGGTCTTCTGTCGCCGAGACGATTACGAAGTGTTCATAGACCTCCTTGACAAACCCTGGATACCACTGTCCCCTCCTTGCGTTTTTCACAAAGTAGTAGACTGGTGTCTTGGGGACGAGCAGTGTCCTGTCGAAGTGTTTGACGTCTTTTGTGCGGAGGAACGTATGCAGAGCTTGGCGAGATGCTTTCTCGTGATAGGCATCGGCGAGGTCCTTTGTAAGCCTAGCCTTGGGCAGGCCCTGGAGCGCCGGCCTATACCCTCGAGCAAGCTCGAAACTGGATACGAACCTCGAGCCTATCAAGATGTTCTTGAGGAAAGCGGCTCTAGCGACCAGTTCTTGGTCGGAGGGGCACTGTTGCCATCTAGGAGCCGTGAATTGCCTGTCTTTAACGAGGCGTTGGATCAGATATCTGATGGCTTCGTTGGAAGACTCAACGATTCCTAGTTTGTTGTGCCGACGGGCTGGCCTAGGGGAGAACGTAATGCCATGAGAGGCACACATTGCCCTGAACTCTTGGCAATCGAATTCTGGATCGCCCGAGAGTTCGGTGGGCGCCCCATGAGATGAGATCCAATGGATCACAAAGCTTTCCGCAGCTTTTTTCATGTTCCTCGAGAGGCATAGCCATGCGATTGAGAAACCTGAGGCTGCATCCTTCATGTGAAGGATTGGGAGGTTGCCGAGCTCGGCTACAAACATGAAGTCCACTTGGACGTGCTCATTGAATTCTTTCAAGATACGGGAGAAGGAGACCTTCCTGGACGCTAACGGGCGCCCAGTGCTCGCACATGTCGTACATGAGTCATAGGCCGATTGTAGCAAGGCTTCGAGCGTCCTTGTGAGGACTCCCGCCCGTTGGCAGATCCTCTTCATGTCCTTCGGACGTAGGTGAGTGTAGAGATGAAAGCGCTTAGCGAAGCGCTCTTCATTCTCTATCGTCGTTCCCTTTAGAGCAAGGTTCTTCGCGAAGAAGGACTTGACAGAAGAGGTGGACGAGGGCACAAGGAGGAGTCTGGTTCGCTTCGTGAGTTCGGAACCGGTGTGATAGGTTCGGAGCAGGATTGAAGCGGAGTTGCCGACAACTCCCTCAGGAATTAGAACTTTGTTATCCTGGTTCAGGAGATCGGAACGTGAAAGTACGTCGTTGCCCAACAGAATTGGCCCCTTGCCATCCACTACGTAGAAGGGTAGCGAGAAGGGAGTTCCATTCTCGTCATTACCTTTAAGTTTCCACATGGCGAAGGTTGGCATGGCATCAATGCACTCTTCACCGAAGCCGTGAAGGAAAGGTTCGCAATCCAACTCATCGAGGGCTAAGTCTACTCCCAATGACACGCAGAGCTGTGCAATGGCGCACAGAGATCCGACACTCTTTGGACAGCCCGGGTCGACGATTGGGTTTGGGTCCGCGAAGGCAGGAAAGAGGTCGGAATAGGCTCCTTCCCCTGCAGTTAGAGATGACTGCGTTGGGAGGGGTTGGAGCCTTTGTGAAAACCCTTGTCTGCTCTATCGCCCGTTTCCGACTTAGCTCTTTTCTCCTTTTGTGCGCGGATACGCTTGGTCTCATGGGAAGGACTCTGGCATTCATAACTTCCTCGAAGGTGCGTCTTGGAACCACAGTCGAAGCAGTACCCCGACTCTCGTTCGCTCTTGCGTTTGTTTGACTGACGAGGTCGAGAGCTGGTACCACGCTGCTTGTTCCTGGTCTGCTGGGAAGTATCGGTACCCTGCCTCGTACCGCCTTGCTTCTGGAAAGCGGCCAGCGCTTGTTGAACGCGCTGCCCGACCATGTTCTCGATGTCGGCCTTCGTGTACGCTTTCTCAGACGCCTTTGGCGTGAAAGTCAGATTGCGAATGACCTTAACTGCGTCGTCGAGGTTCAACTTGCAACGGGGGCCGGTGGAGAACATGTCACGGATCTGATTCTCTTCAGGAGAGCGATCATTCAGGTACTCAATGACTTCTGTGTACCTTTCGAGAAGTCCCTGTGCTCCGCTGACTATGTCAGTAGCCTTGCGACGAACGGTATTAGCGTTGTCGGAGGACAGCGGCAGAGCTTCGTCGGAGTTGAAGAGGTCCGAGAACTTCTCAAAGAATTCGAGAACAGAAGCATGAGAGCTTCGCGAGATTGAGACTTCCGGTTCCGGTTGGTCTCTCTGGCGGGCTTCGGCGAGCGCCACCAGTTGAAGCTTGGCATTGGTAAGCGTCTCCTCGCTGAGCATAGCATTGTTGAGAAGGGTTATTGCCAAGACCTCACTAACCTGCGAGGAGGTTGATAATCCCACGTGCATGAGGTGGTCGGCGGCTAAACCTCGGAAGCGGGAGACGAATGCATTGAGATCCTCACTTCGACGACGTCGGCATTGCGTCACATCCGTGAAGGAAGATATTAGGCGGGTGACGATCGCAATTGGAGGATCAACGGCGATGAGTTTGACAATATCCTTGACAGCTTCGATTTGGTCTTCCTGTTTCAAATCAAGTTGTTGTTTAGCAACCGCTTCGTCAACGATAGACTTTTGCTCGCGGGGGAGGCCGCGGTCGTAGAAGTGACGAGCAAGTGTGGCGTAGACGGTTTTGTACAGCCTGTCGGTACCTTTTTCGGCAGCGGCTTGGATTGTCTCAACCCATCGTGAGACATCACGTCTATACTCCTGTAGATCGCCTTCCGGTTTGAACATCGGCGGGTCTGTAGGCGCAAGCGGTTTAGAACGTAAACCTGGGCCCATAACTGGGGAAGCGGTGTCCATGTTTGTTAGACAAGGTGTTGCGCGCGGGGCAAGAAGTAGGGCCGAAGGCGGGCACAGGCTGCCAGGAAAACTCTCTGAGGTTCCTTCTTCGTCTCTGGCGCCTTCTCGGGGTTCGCTAGGACAGCGAGCCCCTGTTTATTGTAGGCCCCCTCCCGGACGCGCCTCCAACCGCGAGGTGCGCCCGGAGGTGAAAGTGATAGGACGCTCGTGGCGTCCTATCGCAGCGTAGTTAGTGACGGCTAAGGAGGGGGGCCGCTGGAGCGGACCGGAACCGTGTCACAGCTGTCCACAGTAACGCCCCAACGCTTAAACGCTCCCGCCCGGCCGGCGCAGGATGGGCTGCAGTATGCCCCTTTCCCGTACCTTTCAAATAAACGTTAGATTGTGGTTAGATTCGACAAACGCAACGAATGCAGCTAAGCTTACCGCCCATTATGTTGTACTCCGCAAATTGTGCACTTTTTCGCCATCGCAGGTTGAGTCGTAGATTACCGTCGATGCTCTCTCTTTTCGCTTCGCACTAATTTTTAACGCGCGGCAGAACAAGGCGGTTGATTGAGCGCGTGCGAATTGCAATCCACGGCCGTGAGTCACTGCCCGTGACTTGTCACCAATACAGTCACAGTCTGACGAAGAGTGACCGCAAGCGTCGTGGCAGTATTACTGCGTGTACAGGTGTAAGAACTTGCAGATGGAGAGAGAAAACCAAGCGAAAGTGAAGCTCTCCCCGCCGCATGACATAGGCAAAATTGTACTGGTTCAGAAACCTTTGTCTAAGTTGTGATTCGCGACGAGAAGATTCGGATATGGTGCGAGAGAGACGAGCAATAGATGACCTGAGCGCTGGAGCTTCGTGATTGACGTTGTGCGTGAGATGGTGTGCAGCGTCAACAAGATAGGTGGCATGGTGTTCAAACGCGGACACGGCAGCATACCACGCTCGAAGCAGCGGGGATTTGAAGCGACCGAGCAGATCTTTGTCGAGCGGCGGCCCGGACGGGAGCGGTGATTGGGTGGGGTCGTTCGGGGTGGTGGTGAGCTGCTGGCAGACTTGATGGACGGTGAGAGAAGGCAGATGTTGATGCGGGGTGAGAGAGGGGATGTCGAGCGCGGTTTGAAGGGCGGCGGGCGTTTGGAAAAGGGCGACGCGGGTGAGGGTGCGGGCTGTGGAAAGATGAAGGGCCCATTTGGAAGGGATTGCGCGGCGATCTACTAGCCAGTGTTGCAGCTTGTTGTAATGGATGTCGATGGGCAACGACTGCTCTGCGGCGGCGATGCGGCTCATGACGAAACGGGCACGGCGAAGATGTACGACCGCCGACGATGTTGGTCGTCGTCGATATCAAAGATGGGAAAGTTGGGCGTAGCCCTATTTTTTGGTGACAGAGAGCATCAGCCACGTGCACGATACGGCGTGCATTGTTGCTCCGGAATGCACACATCGTCTGGCGGCTTGCCGACGCGTAGAACACGTCGATGACAATGCCACCTCTGGGGTAAAGGTTACCGCCCTCGATGCTATTTTGCATGTGCTCCACCCAACCGAAAGGATGGCAGAAAAAATATGATTGGCAGCTGCCACATTCTCAGCAGGGGGGGCTGGGAAATGACTGCTGCTGCTCGGTAACTAGCCGGCATATCATGACGAGCCTTTCGTATCCTGTTCCCGGACAACCATATCTGGTGCGAAATCCTCTTCCCCTCGAGACCGTCAAGGAACTTTTGAAGGACATAAGTTTCTCCTTGCGGCTGTGTGATGACAAAATCAACTTTGGTGTTTACGCTGCGACGGCACACATGGACACAAGTTTTACATTCTACGACCGATTCCCACCGGAAACCAGTATTTGGGTTATTAATCATGTTAAACCAAAGACGCCAGAAAAGTCGGTTCGGCACACCTTATACAAACCGCAGGAACTGCTGGTGGCCTTACTACAAGCACAAGTTGCTTTTATGGTATTTAACGAAGGTGATCATTGGTCTCTATGGGTTGCAGCGGGACTCCCAGAGCTGTACAAACACATCACGATTGATGGAAGAGAAGCTCTACCGGCTCCCCTTCTAACAATTGCTCACTTTGATAGCAGCTCAGCACGTGGGCACTGGGAGTTTCGTTCGGGTGTGGCTGCTTGGTATGCAAATGCAGCAAGAGTGGCTGCCAAAAATGTAGAGAATCGCGACATTAGAGAAGAAGTTGAGACCTTCTTCAAGCATCAAACCAAATTTGTATCGGTTTCCGTGCCACAGCAGCAATCAACAGAGCTGAACTGCGGCTGGCGGGTTATTAATGCATTGAGCGAAGTCCTGAAGAACCGCAAAGGATTGCAAGAATTCTTTTCTGTAGGTCTCAATAGTCCATTGCATGGTACGCAGCAACGTGTTGTTGAAGTTATCAAGACCATGATACCGAGAGACCTTGTCGGGACCTCTCGTATAGAACTAGCAGACTGCATAGTTTGCGGAGATACAAGGGCACATAGCAGCGTCAAACCATGCCCCTTAGACGGAGAGCTCATATGTAGCTCATGTCTTTCTAAGTACAAGGAATGTAAGATTCCAGTATTTCAGTTCGACGGGGATGAAGGAAAGGCGCAAAATACTATCCGAAGAGTTCCTGGAGGCCGGGAACTTGAGGTCTATGGATTTCGTCGTCATAAGAACAACCGCAAGCGAGTTTACAGCCGCCCCTATCTGAGACCGAAGAAGGTTTCTAAGCCAGATGGCTATGGCGGTGAAGAACGAGAACGTCCGTAACCCAGACGTTGATAGCGGCGACGAGATGAAGGACGAGAGCTTCCCTCTGCCACGTTGATGGGGGCATGAAGCGCAACACATGATGGCGCAGCAACAGGGGCAAGCGCAGGTTCGCGGCGTGGTGATGAATGACGGAATCGTCATGAGCGTGTTGCAACGCATTATCTACGAGTTAGTCAAGGCGAAGAAAGGCTCGCCTAGGGGTGTTTCTGTGGAGGAGTTCGCGCAACAGGCTACTAGCGGCACTAATCGCTCCGCAGTCAAGGAGATTCTGGATGGATTTGCTTCAGATGGGTATCTGTACACCACAATAGACGACAACCAATGGTATGTTATCGACTGAGTTCAACCCATCCCATTGCCCTTGCGTCTCCGCCTTGGCATTCTTCAATGCTCCATAAACAACCCCTTTTCGAGAATGTCTCGCATTCCTTTCTTCATTCTTCGCAACCTCCCACTCCTGGCTTTGACCGCGCGCTTCAGGGTGTTGGAGTTGGTGCTTTTCTCAAGAGAATACGAGGCATTATTGGAACACATGTGAGAAGTATAGTGAGACTGTGGGCATCATCTCCCGAAATTACTAGTGAGAGAGCGTTTCTTCCAAGAGAAACGCTCTATACTATGTCGGAATCAGGCTAGAATACCTATAAACAGAGAGAGAGAGAGAGAGAGCAGTGATCGAAGGCGTCCCGTGCGTGACGTTTTCGTGAGTCACGAGTCGAGACACGAACGGAACAAACGCTATCCTTCGTATCTACAGTGTCTACATCACCCATCATCATCAATCATCATCAAGCAGAGATGCCGACCGCCCTGCTGTACTATAGATGGGGGCCCTATGACGAAGTGGACTTTTCTCTTTTTTATGGGGCAGGGGGTAAGTACTCCCACTGAGATTTTCTGCTCTTGCGAGCAGAGTATTGGGAATTCCGTCCCGAACGTTTCCGTCCCGAAAGATTCCGTCCCGAAAGACTCTTCTCACGATGCCTAAGCGTGGCGGTCTGTACTCTGGATCGCAATGTTTCCTTAATGGAATATGCCAACGTTGTAATGAACGACGAGAGGCTCATCTAAAGGTGGATTGTGATCGTAAATGGGAAGGTAAACTCTGTGGTTGTCATGTTTACTATGGAAAAAACAGCAACGGGAGCTGGATCTGTTGCGGGGCGTGTCCGAGACACCGCAAGAAGGCAAACTGCGATCCAAACTCCAAGAGTACCAATAACAATTGATGAATAGCAAGTTGTGGTTGTGTCGACGCACTGCTTGCGTTTCTGATGCTGGGCTGCCTCCATGTGCAGTCCCCGCTTTGCCATATGGCTACAATATCGATACCGTTAAAGTACTTCGTGTAGGCTTTGACGCCGTTATCATCGAGAGTTTTCATAAATCGTCTTCTGACCATGATCCCATGGTTCACTTTGATGGTGGATTCACAGAGTACTATTGTCATATTCCATTACGTCGTAAAACTTCATAGTCGTGCGATCCGCTCACCATTCTCCCTCATTCTATAAGAGAGCGGCGGGTGGTCATAAACTTGACGCAAATACATGCAGCGTGATGGCAGCAACGGCGCAGCCAAACTAAGCAAAGTTACCACACAGACAACGCGCCCCGAAGACAAACAACAACTCCGCGTGTGCGGAATGCTCAAAGGTTCCAAGCCGTCATTCATTCATTCGTTCCACCGCTTCATGATCATGAGCATGAACTGGCACGCACGTCGTGGCCCGACTCAGAAGACAGTGTGATGCCTGTGCGGTACCCTGAGAGCGGTAACGTTGTCTTGCAGGCGATCCATGGTCACACAGAACCGTTGGGGTGCATGGGTGTGAGCGGCGATGGGTGAGAGTTGGGCAACTTGGCAGATAACAACGTTAGTTGTGTGTTGCCGCTTTGAGCACGCGCTGGGGAACGTAAACGAAGCTGATATGTACGCCACATACTTCTCATGGTAGTGCCGTAAGGTGGGCTGAACCCCTCGACAGGCCATGCATTCTCACACGCCTGTTATGCCCCACAAAGCGCTGACTTCACGTTGCGACACTATAGAGCAGGCGGTACACAGGAGGCGCAACTTGGTCAGCAAGCTACGGCTCTTCCGATGCGCGCTCGTCCACTCGCCTTGAGCCGTACCTGCCACAAACGTTAATAGATTTCATGTCCGTGTTCAGGACGTAGCGGCCGGTGTCAGCACATACCAATACAGGAGGATATCCCGCAGACTATGTGCTCGCGTGATCTGCGAGACGCATCTAGTGCCTATGTGTGCACCTCACGCGCACGAAAAGCACGCAGCTCGCAATCGCGTGGACGCTGTTTTCTGCGCCGACCCCATGGAGTAAGCTCTTCTTCGCGCGTCTTTCACACCGGTCTCAAACGCCGTCGCGATGCGCGCACGCGTGCACGGCGGCCTCTGCGCGCGCGATCACGTCTGTCTCGGGCGAAAGTCTGCGTCGCTGCGTGCCGCGGGTTGCGGTCGATATGAGTGCTGCTTCGAGTGGAACGCCAATGTTATGTGCGCAGTCGACACGGCGCAAGTGGGGCGCCTTTGCGCTTGCTGGGTGGCGCGCATGCGAGCGAGAGCGACGGTTGTCTGCGGGCGTTCCGGATTGCGAGCGACTTGGTGCATGGCGGTGGGCAGCGCCGTCGACGCGAGCGCACACAACGCCGGTGGCTGTGCGAGTTTTGTGCAGCGCTACATTCTTGCGTGTCGACTCGGCACTGCCGAGGTGCAGTGGACACGAGAATAACGCGTACTACGCATCATCATCATCGCCGTGTCCCCTTGGCACATTACAGTGTATCTTACACTTGTTGCGTGATTCTGCTTTCGCGATATGCACACATGGAGTTACTTGTACCGTTGCACTCGTGTCCAATATCTGAGATGTAATGCACGGCTTTCCCAACCTACATTACAGTGCTGTATGTTAATGCAAACCAGATTTCAATCACAATGGCAGCAACTTTTTGCGTAAATGCGAAATACGTTTTGTGTTTTCAGGAGACTCCCAATAAAGCCTCTTTCCGATCGGCATGGCGCCCAAGGCTCCACCACGAATCCTGACCCACACACCTCCGTGGGACCATATGAACACCGTTGGCTCCGAATCGCTCCGCCTTCTCGGCTCTGGACGACGCACCGCCCGCTTCTTTGGCACAGCTCACCGCACTCCAGGCGACCCCCATAACAACTGGACTCCAAAGACTCTCCAAGGCTGCATTACCCTGCTCTTTTGTTCCTTCCCCCGCAGCGCAATATGTGTAACTTCGCTCAAAACCGTAGGTACCAATGTGTACACTACACAAGAACTACCAGCGGGAGGAGATCCCGCTGCCCGTACGTTTACACATGTAATCGGTGTGATAAATGCAACTCGCACTGTGGTTGCTATGACAACCCGTCGCGTGGGTTTATTTGCCCATGTGTGAGTGAGGGAAAGGCCAATTTGGTGGCTGTGACGCATATTGCTTACCGGGGACGGGAGAGCAGCCGGGTTGGTTCTAAGGCAACTCTGGCAGGGATATGTGAAGATGCTAGTCCACGGAACGCTACAGAACATTCCTCAGCCGTAGCTGTCGAGATGGTGGGGGTGCACGGCCCTGCGGGGTCACTATGTACATGGCAGTTCTGGTGTAGAAGCTGGAAGGGTAAGTGGAGCTGATAGGCCAGGGGCTCACAGTCACGCAGTTGGACGCATTGTTCCGGCGGTACAGTTACCCGGTGCCCCAGCTGCGCAGTACAGCACGAAGTTCGACTCCAGTCCTGTACGCAAAGTGATTCGCACGGAAGAGAACGCATGCGGAGCGGCCGATACTGAGGACGCTGATGCCGTGGTGGAGGTCATACCCCACAGAAGATGCTCAATTCATGGTCTCCGAGGACTGGAGAGAGGTGCAATGGTCGTCGGTAGATCCGTTCACAATAGAGATGAGGATCTGACAGGCGGGTCTGATCATGGTCATGGTGGCAGATCCCATACCACAACCTTGGGTGGGATTATGGAATTTGGGCCGTCCAGTCACATGACTCTTTCACATAGCAAGAGTCTAAACGTCAAGTCAGCGAGGGTCGCAAGCGAATCAATATCTGTCGGATCACGAGATTCATTAAGCGACGATTCGTGCAGCTCGGGTGACGAATTCGCGTGCGCGTGGGATTTCAGATCTTTACTTGGTGCCTACAGCCCGGGGACATTTCAGCCTCGTCGGATCTACGTTGCTGACCACACGGCTGTGTTCAGCGTGGGCATTATAGACCAGGGCCAACCTCCGAGCGGGAAGAATAATATAGGTAGCCCGCGCCGCGTGATAGGGACCTGGCGCACTGGCGACCTCGCTTATATTGATACGTACGGATGCCTCCCTCCGGCAGGGTCGGCCTGGCAGGTGAAGTACGATAATGGCGTGCTAACACTTTTGCGTTGACAACTGTGTGAGGGACGTTAGGCCGGGCGAGCGATTTGCTGGTGAGTCCGTGGTTCAGACCAGCTCCCCATGGAATCCACGAGCGGGCTGTCTTAGCCAAAGACGTTTTCAGGCAGGTCTACCGGATAATGGAAGAACATGGTCTCGTTTTTGCTGATTCCGGTTCTACCGGGAGTCTGGAAGCTGATTGCCCCCTCCCGTACATACCCGAGATGGACATTCCGGGCGGGCTGGAGCGTATCACAATCGGTACGGCCTCCTGGTGGCTCTCGTCGGCAGCAGCGATCTTGGCTAACGAGCCTACGCCCCGTTTGGCCCAGTGGATACTGGTGCCGGTAGGTGTCCGATTCGAGACACTACCTTTCATAAGCCAAGAGCCCAGCCAATACTGGTCTCGCAAACGTCTAGACAGACATGTGAGCGGAGGCGATTCATGGGCCGTGAAGGAGGTCGAGGTGAGCGTCGGCGCACTGACTCGGCCTCTATTGTGTTTAGCGAGGGACTGTGAGTACGTGGACAACACCGCAATATGGCTAGATATAAGCGTACTCAGACGAGAAGAGGCGAGGGGCGTGAGGTACCACCTGGTAGGCGTAACGCCTGGGGCCGTCTTCGCCAACGACTGTGATGACTATCGCGAGATGATGCGTTCGAACAGGGTTGTTTATTGACCTGGTACGACCGGGGAAGACGCACGACCATGGGACGATTCCTCCGTATGATGCGGTCCGGTACGTGCACAGCCAGTTGGGGCTGCAGGAGTCTGATTCAGTAGGTCTGGATGGACTTAAAGCGTCTGGCCCGTGATAGTCGGATGGGATGGGATGCTTGGCTCAGTGCGTTGTGTGAGCCGATGCTAAATAGTCCTTTGCAGAGTGACACATCCTGCCTCATTGACATGTACAGACCAGTGCGTAACGGCAGCGGGAAACTCACATTCCCTGAGCTGGACGATGATGCGGTGGACTGCCTCTTCTTTACGACGGTTGACGGGATAAAGGATAGACGTACAGGGCGACCGATATGTTACAATGCGGGGCACTACTCGTGGGCGGATGGTCAAGGGTGCGGCCACTATACCTCCGGATAGAGATCAGTCAACTACACATGTCTTGAAAACCGTTGAATGCTGCCTTCGAACAGCCGTTCGAAGGCAGCATGGAGGGTAACTTTACTGCACCTTTTGTGTTGTACGGTACAACACAACTTGTTCAAAAGGGTAAACAAAAGGAGATCGCAGCGTGAACGTAACAATCACGAACATCAATCATCTTGAACAGAAAAGCAAATTCCACGTGGGAAGGTGTCCCAATGGTAGATCACTTCACGAATCACTATCCTCTCTCTGCCCATATAACTCGTCGATCCTTTTTCTCTCTCCTTTACGGGTGCAATAGTTCAATTACTACTTATTGCACGAGCGTTTATTCTGAAAGAATTGCTCTCTCACTGAGTAAACCAGTACTTTTCCGGGCCACTTCTGGATGATATTCATAACCATAAAACCTGGACGGTCTTTCAAAGGCGGACGACTAAGCTTAGTGACCTTCTTCTTACGTGGCAACGCAGGGCAAAATTTTCAACATCATTGAGTATCCGTTTCGATCCTTAAATCGGCAGAAACCCCAAAATCGACAAAGCGCTTCTACAACCCAGTTTTGACGTTTTACGCTTGAAGTAGACAAAAGAAGACAACGCTTCGCCCCCTATCTCATTTACTGCAACAACATATACTACATTACGCAATGTAAATTAATTTTCAAAAAGCGCGCGCTTTCTTCTTTCAAACTCCATAGATTTAGACCACGTCTCTCACACCAACAACGAGCAAAACTGGAAACCGTTCCTAAAACGCCTCATGGCATATGTTATCCAGAAAGCACTCTATTAGTATTGGAGGGCTCCATCGCACCTACACAACATGGAAACAAAGGTATCCTACTAATATCTTCGTCACGGAATCAATGATTTCAGGTGCTCTAGGGCATGTAAGGGAATCATTGGGCGCTCAGGTAAGCCTTTGATTCCAGTGTGCATTCGGCGTATGTTCGATTTTACAGTACTGTGTGGACTGTCCATTGATTCCATTGAAATTTCCAATTTTTTGACTGTGGCGCAGCATGCCACGGCGCGCTGGTCAATTTGGCAGGAATCAAAGGTTGTTGATTTCCGTCCTGCGGAATCATTGATTCCTCATCCGGTTACAGTTTTCTCATGTTAAAATGTTATCCGCTGTACTGCCTCAGAATCAAAGGCGGCCTGGCACCTTTGATTCCGGAGCAATACGAATGATTCCTCTGACATGGAGCTGACAATTTGGAATCAATGGTTTTCATAGTGCAAACATTGATTCCTTCTTGTAAGACCTGAAAGAGAAATGCTCTCTCTCGTTGGAAACCGTAATGAAGCAATGGACACACCGGGTTGAAATTGGCGCCTACAATCGCTTGATCAATGATTCAAAACGGCATATGTGACTGTATTATGGTGAATGTCATCTAGTGCTTGGTTTACACAGTACATGAACTAGAAATATTCAATAAAGGATTTTATGTGTTCATAGTGCTCAATGGACATCACGCGGTGTTTCTTTACCCATCCTGCCGCACCTATCTCGTAGTAAAGACAAGGAAATATCTATGCCCTCTTGGTAATAGAGTACGAGATTGTGGGAGCTGCGATCCCATCCTCCAAAGATTACTATAGGACTGTGGTCTCTCTATCACAGATCCAACAAATAAATGAAATTTGCTACCGTCCGCTCGCTACACTGTAACCTGTAATTCCGGAATAGAGAAACTACTCCTCCATTTTGCACTTGTGACTTGGTTAAGTGAGTTAGATAGTACCGGTTATGGTGACCGTTCTTTCGAAAGACGGAATTCATGTTCTGAAGAGTTCGGATGGCGGTACGCTGCACTTGTACGTCTATTTCTTGCCGTTCCAGAATGGAGGAATTTTTCCTCCATTTTCCTCCCTCGAAGACGAACTTGGAAACCATACGAGCAAACGCCACTGGCGGTATTCTAACGCGTTTCAGCCCACCACGAACCCAATCTCAGGAGATTAGGAGTATCAAACGTTTTCCTGCTCATCCACTGAGCAAGAACTATATCCACCTGAGGGGAGGAACCAGAGATATTAGGGTCTCCTGAAGTATTGTAGCACTCTGCCGTGGTGTCGTCAAATAATTCTTGTACCATCTTCTTCCTCTGTGCTCTTCCTTTGCGCCAGAGACACCACCCAAGACTGCGCAGCATTTCCAGTTTGCATGAGTTTCCGAACCCCATCTCTTCAGAATGTATCCTATGTCCTTTGCTGTAACTCATTCCACATCTAAAGCATGTTCCATTCGCAGACTTGATCTTATTCGGACACTTTCGACATCCATGTTCGTGTGAGAAGCAATTGAAACATCGGCGTGCAGCAAAAGGGCAACGATCATGATCCACGATACGAATGTATCTTCCGCTGGAAATGTAGCATGGAAGACAGACTAAATCAAACTCTCTAACAATCAACTCACATTTTGCGATAATATGAGAGAGAGAAATCGCGATTGCGCTTGGTTGTGAAACAACATCGGAGAAGTAGACGCTCTGCGATCCAGATGAGATACGCTTTGTAGGTTGATTGTGCTGAAGAATTTCGGAGGGTTGAGTGACGGAAGGGATCGATAAAGAACGTTTCGCTCCAAGTTGTCGTACTTTGGGATCACCTTCGAACCGAGATTTGCAGACGTCACAGTTATTAGAAAGTTCGTCAAACATACATATTCCAGGGGACACGCCATCCATTATCTCGTAAAGCCAATTCTTCCTACAAACCGTAGAATTTTCCATCCAGTTACGCATCGCTACCCATTCGGTGAGATTGGTATGAGTCTCATGAGAGTGTGTTTCGGCTTCAACAATTTCCAACTCACTTTGAAAATTATCTGCCAAAGGTGTCGAGTATAAGGCGACACATCGAGCATGAGCTCCATCTCTTCCAGCACGACCAGCTTCCTGAGCGTAGTCCTTCAACGACGTTGACCCTCCTATATGGAGCACCAGCCTAACATTCGAGGCGTCGATACCAGTGCCAAACGCGCAAGTGGACACCATCAAAACAACTTTAACCGAACTTCGACTGTCTTCCTGTTTTCGACCCCACCGAGGTGTGCTCCATATCTCGTACATACTTTCCTTTTCGGAAAGACTCATTGCTGCATGATATTGCAGCACTGAGACTTGGAGATCAAGATTTTTCTGTACATCTGTTTCTGAAGGAAATAAGTCGATATAGGATGTTGTCAATATATCAGCGTATTCTTCGACATCTTGCCTCCGCATCACGTAGACAAGTACTCTGAAGAAAGGAAGATCCTTTCCATCCTTACAATCAATCTGTAGCTGTGACCGAGATATTTTGTCGAGCTCAGTCTTCAGAACGTCAACGGCAGTCTGTAGCAACCTTTGCCGAGCCCCTGTGTACTTACCATTCGTGTTCCTCGTTTTCAATTCACCTTCGCATTTGAGAACCACGAATTCTAAGTTGCGTCGCACTGTCGGCATTGAAAACAGGCTAGCTCTTCGCTCTCCATGGATGGATATTAACGACGATCTCTCCTGGGGTGGCACAGTGGCACTCAGGAAAACTCTTGGAACAGTAGAAGGCACACGAACTAGAGCATATCGTATATCTCGAAGAGCTTGACGGAAGTTAGACCACGTTGCCGTGAGATGAGCTTCATCTATGACCACTCGAGCAAGCGAAGACGAAGTAGTTAACCTTGAAACGAGTTCCGTGAAAGCTTCACCACGTACCTTCTCTGGTGTTAATATGTAAAAGGTCAGTTTGCTCAGTTTTTTGTGATTTGTGGGGGATGATTTAGGGGTTTTACACTTTGGGTTTAGAACGGTGAAAACACTGAACCTTAAAACCATGAAACCAACTTAAATAAAACCTCAGAAATAGGGGTGATAGAACCTCCTAGAGGAACACCGTGCAGTGTATTGTTAGCGCAAACTGAAGAGAAAGCTGTACAAAAGAAGCTTCATGGCGTTCTGTTGGTAGGAAAGGTCAAAGGTAGAACTAAGACACGAGTCTAGGTCTAATATTAACTCCCGTAAGACTAGTCCATTCACAGTATTCAGTCACAGTGACATCCGGGCACCAGTCCGGCAGTGCACTTGTACCAATCGTACTCGTCGCGTCCCCGGCACGGCAGTGGGCAACCAATCCGACAGTTGGCCCCGTCACACGGCAGATTTCATGCTTTATAACCAAAGATCTCCAATCCTGCTGAATATGCGGAAACCTTGGGAGAATACCAGAAAATATTGAGATTGAATCTAAGCACTTGTACAAGATTATTCTATTCCAAATAGATTTTATTGCTTCACCTCCGAATACAGAGCGCCTTTGCCACTGCGTCATAGTTCGTCCCTGTCTCAAGCTCCATACTTCGGCCTTATTAAGGAATTTAGGAAGAGTGGCTCCATGCGTTAGAGTAAAATTTCTAATACAAGCTACCCAGGTTGCAACTTGTACCAAAGTCTGCGTGAAGTCTCGTGAGCCATGATTGTAAACTACTAATCTTTAGTAAACCCGCATGACAAACAATCTTGACCTGAGCTTTGCTCTCTGTAATTCCCTTCCGCATTTCTTCGATTTGTCAAGCCAAATCCTGTCATGGGAGGGCAGCCGAAACAAAGTAGAATAATCTCAGCGGCTTCCGCGCAGGAAAAAATCGTCATCATCGTTTCCGTATAGATGAAGATCTCGTCATCGTGCGGGAAGTAGCTACGGAACGTCCGCATGTAGCTCCAAATGGAGAAAATAGAGAGTGATTTGAAGTAGTGGCATCAAAGATAAACAGCACAAAGAAGGTGAAACACGATGTGGCATGGAAAGCAATTCAAGATGGGTATAACCGGCCGCATCAGCGATTTAAAAGCAACGATAAAATAGAGAAATTGGTGAGGATGGTGAGTTTGAGGAGATTTCGAGCGTGAAGAATGAAGCTCGTGATGATATGCTCACGACGAAAATCCAAAAATCTGAGAAACTAGATCGTAATAGAGAACTTTTAGGAGCAATCATCAGACAAAAAGCTACGAAAAGGAAGGATTCTGTTGCTGCTGACGATGTAAACGTAGTAGAAGGCCAAGAAGGCTCGCAAGAAGAGGCCACGATTCAGGACTCAAGCAGCTCCTCTCCTGAGGAAAGAGCACAAAATTATACTGCATCGTTGGAGCGTCGTGCCAAGCGTCGCATGGACCTCCACAAGAGATGTTTGCAGCCTGAGCGTAAACGGTCGAGTCCGAGAGAAAGTAGCGCGACTTCGATCGCGAAGAGCGTCGTCGAGAACGTAATGAACTACAGTGGATTGCGTTGTAGACGTTCCGAAAGATGATGGACGTCAGTGGTGGTTTAAAACTAGAAGATCATTTCCGAGAAGCTCCTAGAAAGAGTAGTGATGCGGTAAAGAAATCCAGAGATGGTGGGAAAGCCAGTGACGAAGGCTTGGCGGCTCCACTCAAAGAACTTCGCTTCGCTTCGCTCCTCGCCAAGCCTCTGCTCGCTTCGGACTTTGAGCTCATCACTCCGCCTTCACCTTACGCGGTGCTACCGCGAGACGTAAGATACTCATGCAGTGTAGGAGGCTGGCACCCGAAGTTGGTGGATACTTGATTTCCGTAGAAGTAAGTTCTAATGGTCATGAGGAGGACCATGGCTAGAAAAAGGGATCCCAAGGGAGCTTGCAATACGCGCAGCTTCCTTCAATTATCCATTTTACTCCAGTATACCTTCACTTCCTTAACGATCCAGACGGTTATGCGGCCGCTTCCCATACACTTCTGGTAATGCTTCTGATCCTCACTAAGATGAGATCCTTGAAATAGCGTTTCAAGATAGTCGGTTGTAGTCGCTGTCACCATAGAAGCAGTACTGCTTTCCCGCCACCATGAGAGCGTGCTCAACTTGCGCATCTAACTGCGAACGTGCGTAGAGAGTCTAATCGTGTCTCCTACTCTCAACAGCGCCATATAGGTGTAAGATGATGACACCAGTGCAGACAATTGTTTGGTACTTTGAGGCATGTACGCGTTCATGTCAGTTGTAAACGATGTGTTGTAAAACATCATCGTTCGGTCTCGCTATATTTAACGCGTTACCATCCATAAAACCAGCTCAGTTTTCCAGGGCATCGGTTTTTTCAAGGGCAACAGCGGCCCACTCTGATGCTTTCTGCGCACAATATGGGGCACATAACACGCCGGTCAGCAGATGCTCGTAGTTCTACAGAAAGAAATTCAGCACTTTCCAGAATATTTCGCTCATGTGCAGAGCATGTTTCCGAAACATGGTTTCTATGTTTACCCAGCGAAATGGTGTAGCCATTAGACTTAAAACAATACACTTAAAGGACAGAAAATTGTATGAAATTTATGTCAACTATTTTAATCTGCCAGGATTTGGCGCATCCAATTCTTTGCTCAATAACAACCTGTAACAGATTCATTAGAAGCTACTGGATAAAACATATTTCCATTATATCCATGAATCTCCTTCACTATCGCTGATCCATGACGAAAGCGGGGCCCCTACGCTTCCTCCCTGTCGTTTCCCTTCTGGGTCACGTTGTCCTCGCGAGAACGATGCTCGAAAGAGAGGATTTGATTGACCTGATGAGGACTTTGCGAAGCTGCAGGATGGCGTCCCACGGGGTTCACTTGCGGTTGCGGGCTACGGTGCCGAGCCGCAGCCTGCACTGATGGCGTTGGCCCAATTGGGTTTCGGCCTTGCGGCTGTTCCAGGTGAGGCTTATAGTACCCCTCCGCGACGCGTCGGTGGTAATTCGTTTCGCAAAGCTGCACCGGCACGTTGTGGTATATGGGTGGAAGCCATTCGCAGCCAGGCCAAGAGGTGTATAGACAGGTAAAACATGGGGGCGTTCTACTGTCCGAATTGGGTACCACGGGATACGAAGGTAGCGCCCTGGGTAGCGTAAGCGGGCTCACGCTTAGGGGCGCGAAGTTAAAACCCCGAGCGGATTGTATCGTGGACGGCGTTGACGTTCCCGTGGACGGGACAGACGGTTTTGAAGGGGACGACGCTGGTTGAACAGCGAGGGCCAGGGCGCCCTCGTCTTCAAAGAGCAAGCCCCAGTCGGGTTCATCCGTGTCTGTAGAGACACTGAGCAAAGTCCATGATGATACCATCCGGGTTTATGATGCGCTCTGCGCCGCTTCCAGTGTTTTGGAGTACTTCTTAGAAAAGCCGCCGAGAAAATCAGTATCGCGATAGTTAGACGGTAATTGATATATGTAAGCAATGGCCGGAGAGAGGGAACTAGTACTGATCGAATACTTGTCGCCAGAAGCATCAGAAGCGATTCGATGGAGCGTGGTATCCTCTGACGCCGCAATCCAGCAGGGAATGTTCCACCACGCAATATCTTGCGGCTGCACGATCTTATCGTACCACGCCGTCTCCCAGCGCGAAGCATCAGCAGATGGAGTAGCATATGTCATGTAATGTTATCGGGCATTTCCACCTCACACAGAAGTTAATTCCGGTCATTCGCAACACGCCCGAGGCGGCCATCATTACCGTGTTGTCCATTGCTGCCGATCACACCAAGGCCACCAACACCATCGACTACGACATCTTCCTGGACAAAGATTCTAGCACTTACGACAAGATCGCGATGCAGCAAGCATGCAATGAGCTACTTCTGAATCCATCTTAGTCATTCTCGCCAAGCCCGAAATAGCGTCGCAAGCCGAGGAAACAATCATCATCACGGGCGCCACCGAGAAGGTGGGGAGCTCCAGTCAGACATGAAACGAAATTTGTCCCATACTAGCTAGCATGCAGCAATTAGACAGTTCACTGAGTGACCCTGAACGAGGCCCTCCGGACCTTCAAGTGTCTTCAGCATTCTAATAACCTCAGCGCACTTTCCATACACAACGGCTATGTAAAACGAATGAGAATGCAGAACGAAACGGTGCGCGTGTGGGAGAATCAAAGCGGAACCACCATCAGGCAATCGGTTGAAGTTCACATAAGTTGGGTGAAGTGCGTGGCGCTCAGCGCGGACGGCACTCGTATCCTGTCAGGCTCGTGGGACAGAACGGTGCGCGTGTGTGATGCTGAAAGCAGCACCGCCACCGGGAACCCTCTTAAAGGTCACACAGGTGGATTGAAGTGTGTGGCCCTTAGCGCGGATGGCACTCGCATCGTGTCAGGCTCTTGGGAAGGAGCATCGCGTGGGATGTTGAAAGGGGCAGCGCCATTTGGTACAAACCAAGCTGGTAACGATAAGAAACCCCAGACAGACAAAATGATGTTCCTTGGATGTCCACTGGATGTTCGATATTGGACATCTAAAGTGCATCTTATGCATATCTGACGGACATCGTGGATGTCCTTCGGATATCCATAAGATGCACATAAGATGTCCTAAAGATGAATGTAAAAGATATGCATTGGACGTTCTAGTTATGTCCACCAGATGTACGTCGGAAGTGCAATAATATGTCCGTTGGATGTTCCGGTTTTCTAGTAGATTCAACGGATATATTTTACACATCCGATGAACATCTCATGTACATCTTATTGCAAATCTGCGGGACATCCAAAGTGCATCTTTTACGGACATCCAAAGAACGTCTTTGGTGTGTCTGACGTAGATCCATAAACTCCGGAGCGCATCCAAGGTACATCACCGTGTTCACTCGGAACCAGACGGTACTAGGGATCGAAGGTGGCTCCACCTAGGAGGTGAGTGTTGGGGAGCGACCTGTAAGGTGTGGCAGCACCGGCCACTGAACGGTGCAACGGGTTCGGCGTGCTGACTGCGGCGACGTTGGTACAGGGTGGCGCACAGCGTCCATGGAACCGAAAGAACTGTAGTGCCTTTGATATACCTTAAGAGATTGAATGTAGAAACCTGGAAAGGGGCTTAGTACCACGTTGGTGCTTAGTTTACAATCTCTGGTAGGGGGGGAGCAGAACACTCACTATAGGGTGAGTGACTTCGACTTCCGCCGTCGCCGTCTATGTAGGCCATGTGGGAGGCACACAGTAACGGTACATCTCGCGAAAATATCTATCCTAAATTACTAAATTAGTTTGTAGTTAATTAGACCATCCTGGTGCCTACTCTCACAAATGGTTCCGCTGTACCGGCTCTCCTGAAGCCCATTTATACCCAGAGGTTTATCATGCGAGCTATCGTACAGGCCATCGGGCAGCCGCGTGAAGGTCACAAACTTAGGTTGAATTGGGTTGCGCTTAGCGCGGACGGCACCCGCATCGTGTCAGGCACGAATGGCGGAACGGTGCGTGTGTGGGACGTTGACATCGGCAACGCCGTCGCGCAGCCTCTGTGCGGGCACACGAGCAGGGTTGCGTGCATTCCCTTCAGCGCGGAGCGCAATCGCAAGACGAAGCTTAGGATAGATATGTCGTAGAAATGAGACGGAATCGTCGCGCGTTTGAGGCAGCATGGGTGCGAAAAGTGCGCAATGCAAGACAATACGAGCGAGCATAGGGAGAATACGATTGCGTCTGATTGCAATCCTTTTGACACTGTTTAATCGCAATTGCAATTCGCTCTCTTTAGTGAAATCTTTCCTGCAACCTAAACTGTAACAAGCAATCGTATTGCAATTCTTTCCCTTTCTTTGCAATCGAATTGCAATTCTATCTCTTTCCTCGAAATTAATTGCAATTCTCTCTCTTTGCTAGCAATCGAATTGTAATCAGCCTCCACACTTTTCAATCGACTAAGAAATACAACTAACAATACAATATCCTATCGTAGCACCATAGAGGCCTTAGAACTTTGATCTTTCTGTATAGCTTTCCAAAACCGGAGCTTGTAGGTTCCTGACCCTTCCCAATAAGATGCAACGTCTTCTGAACTATATACACCTCCCAAAACCTCTCGTTCAAACGTAAAAAGGATAATGGTCTCAAAAGGCGACGGACTTGTCTTCATTTTGTTTTGCTACAGAAGTTTCATCGCAATTGACCAAAGAGGTTCTAGTTCGTCCACAGATCTTACTACAAAAACCCAGTTCTTATAACCAGTCTTCTGAACCTTTCTGCGCTTCCTTTGATTCAGTCCCTCTACAAAAGAAGAAGTGGAAGCGGTATTCTGTTCTACATCGTTTTCAGAAGACCATGATTCCTTCGTTAGCAATGTTGCGCATGGATGACACTATTTCAAGGACATAGAACTGGATTCACCACACTGAATCTTTACAACGCTGCTTTCAAAAAGCCGGTCAGTAAGAATCTGGGCATCATTTCCAATATACTTCTCTTGCAAGAGCATCTATACAAAGGCGACGAGTTGTTATAAAACCCAGATGAAATATCCTCAAATAACATATTGAAAGCATCTCGGCATTTTGACACCGGCAACTTTCGAACCTGAAGATATTGAGTAGCCCCATCACTTTCACGCAATTGTTTGCAAAACTTCTCTACTTTTTTCTTAAATAGAGAAGAGTTGTCCGCTGTTAGATCACTTGACTGAAAATAATCAGCTCATCGCGGATCTTGAGGAATCTATCGAGCATGTGTAGTTTACGCGACCACCTAGTCTTATTGTGTAATATTGGACGTAAGTCGATAAGGTTTCTCAGCAAAGCAGCATTCCGCTTGCGATGCGTGCATTCTCTCATCGTCTGATGTACCTTTTCGATCGTGAATCGAATATCAGTCGTATTGCAAACCATATAATTTACCTCAAGGTTCAGCAAATGGCTCTTGCACGCGACATGTGGAACTTTCAGAGATCTTGCAATTTTCTTATTCACCTTGCAGTTGTCCCCAGTCTGAGATAGTATCCACTCTCTTGCAACAACACAAAAAGACTCGAACATTCTGATAATGTGCTGAACATTTTTCTCGGCTGTAAAGGCGACGGCCTCATCATCGGTAGAGTGAACTAAGTTTTGGTCTTTATCTTCATTTGCAACACTTGCCATTGGTTGACACGAAAGAAGAGTACGTTGTACAGAGTTCTTTCTGTATGTATCAGAACCTTTTTCAAAGGACGATGAATGATGTGTGTAGCATGCAGAAAGTCCTATGTAGTGCATTTCCCCACAAGTTTAGCCGTCATGAAGGATCGCACCTTGTCCTGCTCTGCTGAGCTCTTTTCGTACAATAACCGATGAGGTGTGGGGCCGCCTGTCGTAAGGGAACGCTCGTGGGTTCAACCTATAAGGAGAAAACACCCACAACTAGTATGGTAGTAGGGCACCTGAAACGCGCAGGGGCAAACGGCGGGACAACTAGTCTGGACCGTGTAGGTGTACGGTAGTAGACGTCGACGAGCGGTAAAACCTGAATGGTAGTAGAGAACAAGCGATCAAGATAGTATAGCTTGTGCCCTAATAGTGCCTGACTTTACAATACCAGAGGGGGAAGGCGAGGTGCACCGCAATATATACAAGTGCACCGACGCCGATCTCCCTTGCGGGCATGACGTCATCGGCTGCGCCCAAGACATACTGTCATGGACCAGCAATGTTAAGCTAAACTAAACTAGAAATAGTAAAATATAAAATAGGGAATTCCAATTAGGTGAAGTGTAGGTTCCAAGTCACACACGTAGGCCCACGCGGCACAAACCCACTGATGTCTCATTGTACTACAGCTCTGATCCAATTTTATTCTCGACACGCTCTGTGAGTTTAAGAATGACGTGTCGTACAGTTTTGATTGAAAACTTGTCGCGATGCTTCGAAAACATACGGAGTTTTTCGTCTTCGACGATGCAGATCGGGATATTTTTGAAAATTATATAATTATATAACGAATGTAATCGTGCTGCGCTTGTTCTTTTCGGGTGACATTCAAAAAATTAGTCTTACAATGTTCATCAGATAAAGCTTTCAGCTTCTCTTTCAGATTCGAAGAATATAGAGAGTACAGCTTTTCCTCCGTTCCCTCACCCAAACACGCGCGATGATGACGAAAACGGTTCTGGAATCCAGTGTTTTTCGGAAAGGCGATTTGACGGTTGGTTTTTCGACCGAGCTCGTTTGGACACCTGTAAACTAGGTACGTTCTTTTGCTATGGACTGCATCTTTAGAGACATGCGATTTCGTCTCTTTGCGTAGGGGTTGAAAAAGAAGATGCCTACAGCTTTCAGTGATGGAGTAGCTCGTAGGAACTTCATTTCGTATGTATTGTGAGCGCAGTAGAAGACAGGGTGCGGTTTAAGGTTGGGTTCTCTCCGTTGTAGAGCTATTGAGACAGTGTGCTGTCCTATGAAGTGAATGGTTTTGAGACCCATTGGTTTTGTGTAATATCTATTGGTTTCAAAGCTCTTTAGCTATCATTGGATCAATAACGTCACTTTGATGCTATCAATATATGTGTGTAATGTATACGTCCCAGGGAAAACTTTCCGTCATTGACATATCAATAAATTCTCCGCATGTCAGTTATTTTCATAAATGTTCGAGGCATTTTCAATGAATCATTTTTTTCAAAAACAATTAATTCATTAGATCTTCATAGTATTTCGATGTAATGAAACGATAATGACGTTGGATTTGATCAAATGAAGAAAAGAGCAGCCGTGCTTGAAAATCGTATGAATTCCGAATTTAAATCGAATGCACAAGTTTTCGCTGGGCGTTCTACTAGACATGATTCATGCAATCTTGTCCGTGATTGCATTGAAGTGCAATCGATCACTATGTTTGAAGACGATATGCAATCAAGCTGCAATCTTTATTCAATGATGCAATCGGATTGAAATTCTTTGCTAGAAAAGCAATTCGTTATTGCAATCTTAAATTGCAATCGATTGCAAACGCAATCGATTGGAACAAACTCCTGAGTACTGAATACAAGGGAAGAGACAAGTCTAGTAATGATCGAAATGACCCGGGCGAAAGGTAGAGGACGGAGAGAGGGTTCTCTTCATCGGCGGGGGTGGGCGCGGTGCTGAAAGCGGGGACGAAAAAGACCCGAGTTGGAGGATGGCGATGCATAGGCTCAGAGACTTGGCTTGGGGCACAGGCGCCGTTTGCGCTTCGTGACACAAGACGTGAGAGCTTACAGGACGTGTGGTGAAATATCCATTTCATTCCTGTAGTGCAATGCCCGTGAGGGAAAGCAGCCACGAAGAAGTTCGGGATCTTCCTCTTTGGAGGGTAGTCAGCGAACAGAGCACTCTCTGGAAAGGCACGACGAAGTCGGGTGTAAGACCGAGGCCAGACCGTCACGACGGAGCGTAGAGAGCAAGACAAGAATTGGTACACCTCTACGAGGGTTGTTGGGGTCCTCTAGAGAGGGAGCGAGTCCACAGTGTGGGGAGCGTACCAAGTAGTGGTGCACGCCCACCAAGTGGTGGAATATCCACGCACTCGTAAGAGGGAAAAGGGAATCCACAAGATGTAGTGGAAAAGGGGCAAGATATACGGCACAAACCGGGGTTTTCCTTATACAAGGTCGAACGCGACAATAGTTGGTAATATTCCCAGTATTGGGTTCCTTTAGAGGACGCAGGGTGGATAGGCGATCCGTATGCTACGGGGTATCCCTCCTTGGGGGAGTTGATGACCGCCGAAGGCGTGAAATTCTAGAGCCAACCCCTGGTTGCCGGAGCTTTACTGGCGCGACGGCGAGATCGCCGGCGCACTAAGTAGTGCAGCTCACTGCCTAATAATTAGGAATAAACTAACTAAATCAGTCCACGAACAGTGGTAATTACCCACGTATTGTGGCCAACCTCCCCAGCTCACACCGTGTCCCACGTGTCCAACCCATCTCAATGGTTATTACTATTCATATAATAGTCCTCCCGTGCAACGGGAATTATGAACCAAGTACCACCACATCCCCTTCCAAGGGCGTTGCACTACAATTCCCGTTCCGTCAATTGCACAGCAGAGTCTGCCGTTGTCGACATGATGTTGCGCATCTCGCCAGGGGTGCCTCACACTTTCCCACACTTCCGCCCCCCGTCTTTTTCATGACAATGTTCTCGTACACGTCTTTGTCGCCTTGAGGAGTTGCTAATTGCTCTCGGGAATGTGTCTCCGCTTACGGAGAACATCGCACCGATCCAACGTAATGTGTTGAACATGCAGCCCTCACTCGCGGCACACACTCACTGCGACTTTCTCGCCACTGCGCCTTCGTCGTCAATGCGCCTTCGTTGCCATTGCGCCTTCATGGCCACGAAGCAGTCTGCACATCCTTCTGGTCGCCTTACGCTCTCGGAAATCGCCAGCATCCATCAAAATTCCATGCGGTCGTGCTCTCTCCCTCCCTCCGGTTTGCTGTCCTACTCTCATCGCACAAGCCCCTAGCACAGGGTTACTGAAGGGGGCTCAATTCCGCTTTTACCATCTCTCCACCCACATGCTCCATTCCTCCCCTTTCTTCCACAGCGAACGTTCACATCGTGATCATGCACAAGAGTCCAGCCACCATTGTCTAGCCAAAGCTGGTGATTCCTCTCCCAGGGAAAACGCATGGTTCGAGCTCTACAATGACACTTTATCCCAACAAGAGGATTTGATGGAAGTGGAAGCTGAGGCGTGTGGTACACTAGCAAAGATTGTGGATATATCTGTTGAAACGTTTGAGAAGCGGAATGGGGATGGGGAAGTTTGGGTTTTGGTTTCGTGCTCTGTGTGAGCTTGAAAAGCAGCAATCTGTGCCTGTAGAGATGCTACAGAAACTGTGAGACTTGGCTACTCTTGAAGAGACGAGGGCTGTGATGAAATCGTTCGCTGATGTTTCCGTTGCGTGAATGACAAGAGTGGACGGATCAGTATATGTCGAGCTGCACGACCTCATTCTAGATATCGCTACCGGCAAAGCTGGGGAAGGAAGTGAAACAGAAGGTTTCTTCCAAGTGCTTATGCGGGATTTACATGCGATCTGAAGGGAAGGACAGAGATGATGGTTTGATATCTGAAGAGGAAGAAGGAGTGAAAACGTTTCTGCTAAGCCATGGTGTGAAACAGTTTGTGGGTGATATGGTGGGGAGGATAGAACAATGGATTAAAAGATGGGATTTGTGGCACGCGTGGTGGAATGGTGCTGATGTTGGGTATATACACAACAACGTTTGCAGAATTCTTCGAAAGGCAGGGTTTTGGGAGCAGGTACTGTGGCTATTATCACAACCGCAGTGGATAGTGAAGAGACTGGTTGAGGGCGGGATCCTGAATTGCGTTTAGAAGAAGATTTGTATCATGGAAAAGAGGTGTGTGGCGGGAACGCTGCGCGAAACGAAAGTAAGAAAAATCATCTGGAAATGACTGGTAGGGCTTCCAGGCTGGGTGAGTCGTTTTCGAGGGAGAACCGGCCTGCGGAGGAGGGCTGGCTACAACTGCATCGTCGTTTGCTGCCTCAAGCGAGGTGGAACGAGTTGATGAGCAAATTTGAGCAGAGGATGAAAAGTTGTGCACCGAACCCGTGGCTGAAAGCGTGTGAAGGAGTGTTTGAACAGGGGAATGGTGGTGAAAAACGTCGAAGGTGAAGTGCTCTGCACGCGCTTAGAGTGTGATGCTTTCTGGAATTTGTCGAGAGGCACTGACCGTACGAGGTATTTGGGAAAGTATGAAACATTGAACGAGATTTTACAAAGATGAGAAGCTCTGGGATCCTTTGCAGTGAAAAAGTTGAGTGTTCTTCGTTCCTACATGATGAACGCAGGGTGGAGACAGCTCTCCAAGATGGAAACATTTTTGTGTGTAACAGGCAAAGAGGAATTTGGGAGGAAGTTGTTTCACATGATTGTGAGAATCACGATAGGTTTGTAGACTTTTGCGAGCATGGAGATCTGCTTGCATGTGAGAGAGAAGATGAAAGCGTTCGATTGTGGGAGACGCTTAGCAGCACGACGGTCGGGCAGCCGCTCCGAAGTCACACAGGTAGAGAGCTTTCCGTGGCGCTGAGCGCGCACGGCACTCGCTTCGTGTCAGGCGCGCTGGACATAACGGTGCTTGTGTGGGATGCTGAAAGCGGCACTGCCGTTCGGCAGCCGCTTGAAGGTCACACAGTTTGGTTGGAGTGTGTGGCGGTGAACGCGGACGGCACTCGCGTGATTTCGGCGGACCGCAGGATCATACGGCTATGGGCGTTGAACGACGATGGCTGAGAGTATGTTTTCACGTCGTAGAACGGTGCGTGGAATTGGTGTTGAGTACTCCACAAATGTTGGGAAAACGTTATGGGGCTCCACACCGCAAGAGAGAATAGCTTTTGTTATTGATGGCAATTTGCATTTTTATGCCAACAACAAAAGAGACGTATCACAGAAATGTGGGTCAGAAAGATCTTGAGATCACGCTATTTTCCTGAAGCCCAGTTGGAGCCAGACTCTTGCAACGGCCCACCCACCCACCCCACCCACTCGTTCCTTTTGTACGCTACTCGCGTCGGTGCATACTACAGTACATGCATCGCGAGGCCCCGAGTTGACGAGCCTCTCCATCCCCGCGTTCGGCCACCCATTACGTCATGCCCTAGTAGACACTAGTGCCCCATGATTGTGCCACGTCAAGTTGTCTTCAAGCGCTTCAGAGTCATCGACCTAACCTCTCCTGTTCGTGAACCTGCACCAGAGAGCGGAGTACGATGCACACGGCCGCAACCCAAATACAGCATGTGCCGAACTCGCGGTCAGACCACGTTCCGCCGCCTCTTGGTGTTTGGTCACCTTGAGCCAGGGCCCTCTTCGTCATCCAAAACCATTAAGTTCGAAAGCAGCAGGGTGGTTGAAACCGCCCGACCCTCAGATCATGAGATCTGGTTTTTTGCGACCAAGCCACTTGTTCCATGGCGCAGACCTCTTTTCATCTTCTGTAAAATACCTTTTTGAGTACTTCCTACCTTTCTGTTGCCCGTAGTGGACATAAACTCTCAAATCCGCTGACTTTCTTGTGCGTACTAGGATCTTCAGCTATCACGTTATCCTCGGAAACCAGTTCCACATTTGTATCCCCTCTTGCTCTCAACCGCGGTATTCTTCTCGGAAGTACAATCTTCAAAACGTATGGAGTAGCCCACTTCATTACCGAGCCTAACCATCCATTTCGTGGGCTACACGAGCAGCAACTGACATGGCTAGCCACACGGCGCGGCTGTGTACACAGTACGGACCTGAAGCCTTCTTTCGATCAAGTACTGTGGAAATCTGTGTAGTTTTGCCGCTTTCCAGTCTCTCTTTGCACGATGAGAACCTGATTCTTTTTGATTGCTTCCATTAGCCTATTCTCTATGTGCATACATGGGGAAAGGCGTCGTCTCTCGTGCTGAAGATATTCTCTCTCCCTGCTGTCTTCTTCTCTGGCGCTGCTGAGCGAGCGATTCATGCGTGCTGGTGCCTGGTAAGCCCTGAATTTCAGCAGGTATGTCATCTCAGGCGCTTCTAACAAAATTGAGTACTGTGAGAAGTAAGTGGTGTTCTGCTCAGCAATTTTGCCCTTCTTGATCTGAGAATCTTCCCAACGGCGCTCGTCTGACGTAGGGTGGTCTTGTTCAGAGATGTGAGTGTCTTCAGTGGCCGAATTGCGCCACCGCCCTTTCCGTCTGGGACGGCATACGTCGGAACGACATTAGAACTGGCAGCAAGTTGAGTGGCTAGGTCATAAATCTGTTGCTTGAGCTCAAAATCACGTCGCTCACGCTCTGTGAGCTCGTCATCCCGAAAGAGAGTCTTTTCATCGATGATCTCTTCGCGCAGTCGAGGGAGCTGCTGGGCCTCTCGGCGGGCCAGGTAGTTGCGGAGCGACTGCTTGCGCAGGTCAATTACAGACGCGTGGGACGGAGAGCGCGGCCGCTTCGACGGCGCCTACATACGATAGCGGACCAAGCCGGGAAGAGTTGTTAGTTTTGGCAAGAAGTTCTTGCTCTGGTTTTTGGACTGCGTTCCATTACACGAACAACAGATGGCGTTCTTCTTCGTCGCGCTAACGCGGGTTGGAGAGCCTCTCATGCAAGGGTCACTTCAGCATGTATGCTTGAAGACATGTGCTCGATGGTTCTTCCAACGTTTTCAGTGGATGTGAACAGATTGCCGTCATGGTGTGCTTCTTTTCCATTCCAGAATGAGCCAAAAACAGTTTAATTGCACAGTTTCTGTTGGGGAGGGGGTTTGAGAAGGAGTTGGAAGGGTTATACAGTACACAGGTTTGCGTTTCGCAGGTTATCGAGGCGTCACCACGTGGGCTTTCGAAGTTCACGTGGGGGATATCCATCGTTCCTGACAAATAAGACCGATAATATCTTCTTTCTTTGTGTTTTATACGTGGTAATGAACATGCCATCAACCAAATGTGTGTATCCTGGGTATTGTCAAATTGAGACAGTTAAAAAGAGGTATATGAAACGCCCCAGTTCATAGCATTAGAATGCCTGAAGCTCAGTGTAACGCATATACCACTGGCAGTAGATGGTGCACTGCACAAATATTCTTCAGCAAGGAGAATAAACTTGAATGAAGTGTATGTCTTCTTCTTGTAGGGTCATTTCGTACGCACAGCTCTTCACGCTTTCACTATGTTTCGCCCTTTTATGCTCTTTCATTGGGTTCTTTCCTGGCTTTCATTTCCCCATGATTCTTTAGCCTCTGAAGTTCAGAGTCCACTCGAATTTATGTGATGGGTGTTATTCAGACAGTCTCGCTGGGTACGCTCTTAGATTTTGACACATCAACTTTTGCAATGCTTTGATCGGAGATCGGCAACAACTGCTCTCTTTCGTGGCAGACGTCAACGCTTTCTGTGTGGTGAAGATTCCAAATTCCTTCGTCAGCACTGTGACAAATGCAAAACCAACACGGAGAACAAACGGGGTGTATCGAATAAGAGTGTGCGAGAAGAGAAACCTATTCCTTTATTCTCAGTTTTCTCTATCCCTAGAGCTTTGCGACAAACGCATATTTTGGATATAAGGTAGCTTGATTCTAGGCTTTAGTTACCAGGGGTAGTTACCATTTCGCCTGTTCATATAGCGCCATGAACCCTCTCAGGAAACAGGGTGACGTTCGATGCGCTACCCTGCAACAAGATTAATCACATCCCACAGGCACCCTCTCTGCCATTACCAGTGTTTCTTTGCGTTCCCAATCAGCGTCATCAAATGACGTGGTTTTGTACTTCTCTTGAGATGTTAAATCACCATTCCAAAATAACTCCCGAACATTGCTCTTCGAAGACAATTCATTTTGATCCAATCCAGATCTAAGACACTGAGCCCTCCCGCCGCTTCTACGTCCCCATCCATGTTAGTAATCTTTGTTCTAGCAAGCATTTCATGAGTTTAACGATTACCTGTGTAGCTGCTCAGCTGCTTTGCACTAATCAACGTGTGTAAATGGAAGGAA
>JARGSG010000064.1:0-43656 GCA_030374805.1 Gracilaria gracilis
CTGTGCTCCAGCTCTCAACGAATTTATGCACAAACGTTCGCACTCAGAGAACCGATTCTCTCTATGTGAAGTGCGTTGTAATAACTTCAAGGTGCAGTCATGTCGCGGCCCAGTTTTAATGTCAACATTGCTGATTTCCAGAGTCCAGAGAATACCAGGTTAAAAATTACAAGTATGGGAATCTCATGATACTCTCGTGGATATTGTATTTCATTGGTATGGCGTACACAATGCTTCTGTTCTCTGCTCTTGTGCTCTCATGCTCCAGGTCATCATCCAAACATAACTTACAGACGTCGCGTGTTTTCCAACAACAATATTAATACACATTGTAATCCACCTTCAACGGTATCTTTCACGCGGAAAATTACTTTTCCGCACCAACGGCTCTCATCATTTGATCATTAAAACGCCTCAGAGAACTCCATCCAGAACTTTGGTTATACTGAGGGTTGAAACCGGCCACGAAACCGTAACCAAAACACAAACACAAACACAAACCTCAAAGCCGTCTTCAATTGCACAGCATCTCTGCGAGCCCTGATGCTTGTACAGCCTGTCAGAATTACATCCAATGCGTGCCAACAAATGGCGCCGACGCTTCTGCACCGCTTGTGATCGCGCAATGGGGTTCAGTCATCCTGACCTTGTACGCCCGCTCTTGTGTACTTCCTGCACCATTGCGCTGCTGCTGCACCCATCACGCTCCAATTCCATATCTCCATTCCCCAGTCTCCCCATCTCATTTTCATACACCTCACTACGCTCATAACCTGCTTTCCATTACACCAAGGTACCTACGAAAATCCCATTCTGTGCTCCAGCTCTCAACGAATTTATGCACAACGTTCGCACTCAGAGAACCGATTCTCTCTATTTGAAGTGCGTTGTAATAACTTCAAGGTGCAGTCATGTCGCGGCCCAAGTTTTAATGTCAACATTGCTGATTTCCAGAGTCCAGAGAATACCAGGTTAAAAATTACAAGTATGGGAATCTCATGATACTCTCGTGGATATTGTATTTCATTGGTATGGCGTACACAATGCTTCTGTTCTCTGCTCTTGTGCTCTCATGCTCCAGGTCATCATCCAAACATAACTTACAGACGTCGCGTGTTTTCCAACAATAATATTAATACACATTGTAATCCACCTTCAACGGTATCTTTCACGCGGAAAATTATTTTTGCGCACCGACGGCTATCATCATTTGATCATTAAAACGCCTTAGGGAACTCCATCCAGAACTTTGGTTATACTGAGGGTTAAAACCGGCCACGAAACCGTAACCAAAACACAAACACAAACCGAAACCTCAAAGCCGTCTTCAATTGCACAGCATCTCTGCGAGCCATGATGCTTGTACAGCCTGTCAGAACTACATCCAATGCGTGCCAACAAATGGCGCCGACGCTTTTGCACCGCTTGTGATCGCGCAATGGGGTTCAGTCATCCTGACCTTGTACGCCACCCTTGTGTACTTCCTGCACCATTGCGCTGCTGCTGCACCCATCACGCTCCAATTTACTTTCTCCATTCCCCAGTCTCCCCATCTCGTTTTCATACATCTCAATACGCTAATTACCTGCTCTCTATTACACCAAGGTACCTACGAAAATCCCATTCTGTGCTCCAGCTCTCAACGAATTTATGCACAACGTTCGCACTCAGAGAACCGATTCTCTCTATTTGAAGTGCGTTGTAATAACTTCAAGGTGCAGTCATGTCGCGGCCCAGTTTTAATGTCAACATTGCTGATTTCCAGAGTCCAGAGAATACCAGGTTAAAAATTACAAGTATGGGAATCTCATGATACTCTCGTGGATATTGTATTTCATTGGTATGGCGTACACAATGCTTCTGTTCTCTGCTCTTGTGCTCTCATGCTCCAGGTCATCATCCAAACATAACTTACAGACGTCGCGTGTTTTCCAACAACAATATTAATACACATTGTAATCCACCTTCAACGGTATCTTTCACGCGGAAAATTACTTTTGCGCACCAACGGCTATCATCATTTGATCATTAAAACGCCTTAGGGAACTCCATCCAGAACTTTGGTTATACTGAGGGTTGAAACCGGCCACGAAACCGTAACCAAAACACAAACACAAACCGAAACCCCAAAGCCGTCTTCAATTGCACAGCATCTCTGCGAGCCCTGAGGCTTGTACAGCCTGTCAGAATTACATCCAGTGCGTGCCAACAACTGGCGCCGACGCTTCTGCACCGCTTGTGATCGCGCAATGGGGTTCAGTCATCCTGACCTTGTACGCCGTTCTTGTGTACTCCCTGCACCATTTCGCTGCTGCTGCACCCATCACGCTCCAATTTCTTATCTCCATTCCCCATTCCTCATGCTCCACATCTCATTTTCATACAGCTCACTACGCTCATAACCTGCTTTCCATTACACCAAGGTACCTACGAAAATCCCATTCTGTGCTCCAGCTCTCAACGAATTTATGCACAACTTTCGCACTCAGAGAACCGATTCTCTCTATGTCAAGTGCGTTGTAATAACTTCAAGGTGCAGTCATGTCGCGGCCCAGTCTCAATGTCGACATTGCTAATTTCCAGAGAATACCAGGTTAAAAATTACGATTATGAGAATCTCATGATACTCTCGTGGATATTGTATTACATTGGTATGCCGTACACAATGCTTCTATTCTCTGCTCTTGTGCTCTTATGCTCCACGTCATCATCCAAACATAACTAACAGACGTCGCTTGTTTTCCAACAACAATATTAATACACATTGTAATCCACCTTCAACGGTATCTTTCACGCGGAAAATTATTTTTGCGCACCAACGGCCCTCATCATTTGATCATTAAAACGCCTTCAGCGAACTCCATCCAGAACTTTGGTTATACTGAGGGTTGAAACCCGCCACGAAACCGTAACCAAAACACAAACACAAACCGAAACCCCAAAGCCGTCTTCAATTGCACAGCATCTCTGCGAGCCCTGATGCTTGTACAGCCTGTCAGAATTACATCCAATGCGTGCCAACATTTTGGCGCCGACGTTTCTGCACCGCTTCTGATCGCCCAACGGAGTTCATTCATTCTGATCTTGTACGCCACCCTTGTGTACTTCCTGCACCATTGCGCTGCTGCTGCACCCATCACGCTCCAATTCCATATCTCCATTCCCCAGTCTCCCCATCTCATTTTCATACAACTCACTACGCTCATAATCTGCTTTCCATTACACCAAGGTACCTACGAAAATCCCTTTCTGTGCTCCAGCTCTCAACGAATTTATGCACAACTTTCGCGCTCAGAGAACCGATTCTCTCTATTTCAAGTGCGTTGTAATAACTTCAAGGTGCAGTCATGTCGCGCCCCAGTCTTAATGTCAACATTGCTAATTTCCAGAGAATACCAGGTTAAAAAATTACAAGTATGAGAATCTCATGATACTCTCGTGGATATTGTATTACATTGGTATGCCGTACACAATGCTTTTATTCTCTGGTCTTGTGCTTTCATGCTCCACGTCATCATCCAAACATAACGAACACACGTCACGTGTTTTCCAACAACAATATTAATACACATTGTAATCCACCTTCAACGGTATCTTTCACGCGGAAAATTACTTTTCCGCACCAACGGCTCTCATCATTTGATCATTAAAACGCCTCAGAGAACTCCATCCAGAACTTTGGTTATACTGAGGGTTGAAACCGGCCACGAAACCGTAACCAAAACACAAACACAAACACAAACCTCAAAGCCGTCTTCAATTGCACAGCATCTCTGCGAGCCCTGATGCTTGTACAGCCTGTCAGAATTACATCCAATGCGTGCCAACAAATGGCGCCGACGCTTCTGCACCGCTTGTGATCGCGCAATGGGGTTCAGTCATCCTGACCTTGTACGCCGCTCATGTGTACTTCCTGCACCATTGCGCTGCTGCTGCACCCATCACGCTCCAATTCCATATCTCCATTCCCCAGTCTCCCCATCTCATTTTCATACACCTCACTACGCTCATAACCTGCTTTCCATTACACCAAGGTACCTACGAAAATCCCATTCTGTGCTCCAGCTCTCAACGAATTTATGCACAACTTTCGCACTCAGAGAACCGATTCTCTCTATGTCAAGTGCGTTGTAATAACTTCAAGGTGCAGTCATGTCGCGGCCAAGTCTCAATGTCGACATTGCTAAACTCCAGAGAATACCAGGTTAAAAATTACGATTATGAGAATCTCATGATACTCTCGTGGATATTGTATTACATTGGTATGCCGTACACAATGCTTCTATTCTCTGCTCTTGTGCTCTTATGCTCCATGTCATCATCCAAACATAACGAACACACGTCGCGTGTTTTCCAACAACAATATTAATACACATTGTAATCCACCTTCAACCGTATCTTTCACGCGGAAAATTACTTTTGCGCACCAACGGCTCTCATCATTTGATCATTAAAACGCCTCAGAGAACTCCATCCAGAACTTTGGTTATACTGAGGGTTGAAACCGACCACGAAACCGTAACCAAAACACAAACACAAACCGAAACCTCAAAGCCGTCTTCAATTGCACAGCATCTCTGCGAGCCATGATGCTTGTACAGCCTGTCAGAACTACATCCAATGCGTGCCAACAAATGGCGCCGACGCTTTTGCACCGCTTGTGATCGCGCAATGGGGTTCAGTCATCCTGACCTTGTACGCCACCCTTGTGTACTTCCTGCACCATTGCGCTGCTGCTGCACCCATCACGCTCCAATTTACTTTCTCCATTCCCCAGTCTCCCCATCTCGTTTTCATACATCTCAATACGCTAATTACCTGCTCTCTATTACACCAAGGTACCTACGAAAATCCCATTCTGTGCTCCAGCTCTCAACGAATTTATGCACAACGTTCGCACTCAGAGAACCGATTCTCTCTATTTGAAGTGCGTTGTAATAACTTCAAGGTGCAGTCATGTCGCGGCCCAGTTTTAATGTCAACATTGCTGATTTCCAGAGTCCAGAGAATACCAGGTTAAAAATTACAAGTATGGGAATCTCATGATACTCTCGTGGATATTGTATTTCATTGGTATGGCGTACACAATGCTTCTGTTCTCTGCTCTTGTGCTCTCATGCTCCAGGTCATCATCCAAACATAACTTACAGACGTCGCGTGTTTTCCAACAATAATATTAATACACATTGTAATCCACCTTCAACGGTATCTTTCACGCGGAAAATTATTTTTGCGCACCGACGGCTATCATCATTTGATCATTAAAACGCCTTAGGGAACTCCATCCAGAACTTTGGTTATACTGAGGGTTAAAACCGGCCACGAAACCGTAACCAAAACACAAACACAAACCGAAACCCCAAAGCCGTCTTCAATTGCACAGCATCTCTGCGAGCCCTGAGGCTTGTACAGCCTGTCAGAATTACATCCAGTGCGTGCCAACAACTGGCGCCGACGCTTCTGCACCACTTGTGATCGCGCAATGGGGTTCAGTCATCCTGACCTTGTACGCCGTTCTTGTGTACTCCCTGCACCATTTCGCTGCTGCTGCACCCATCACGCTCCAATTTCTTATCTCCATTCCCCATTCCTCATGCTCCACATCTCATTTTCATACAGCTCACTACGCTCATAACCTGCTTTCTATTACACCACGGTACCTACGAAAATCCCATTCTGTGCTCCAGCTCTCAACGAATTTATGCACAACGTTCGCACTTAGAGAACCGATTCTCTCTATGTGTCAGAACTTCAAGGTGCAGCCATTTCGCGGCCCAGTCTCAATGTCGACATTGCTAATTTCCGGAAAATACCAGGTTAAAAATTACGATTATGAGAATCTCATGATACTCTCGTGGATATTGTATTACATTGGTATGCCGTACACAATGCTTCTATTCTCTGCTCTTGTGCTCTTATGCTCCACGTCATCATCCAAACATAACTAACAGACGTCGCTTGTTTTCCAACAACAATATTAATACACATTGTAATCCACCTTCAACGGTATCTTTCACGCGGAAAATTATTTTTGCGCACCAACGGCCCTCATCATTTGATCATTAAAACGCCTTCGCGAACTCGTCTCGGAATGTTGGTTGGACTGTGTGTTGAAACCCGCAACGAAACCGTAACCAAAACACAAACACAAACCAAAACCCCAAATCCGTTTTCAAACCCACAGCATGTCTGTGAGCCCTGATGCTTGTACAGCGTGTTGGAATTACATCTAATGCGTGCCACATTTTGGCGCCGACGTTTCTGCACCGCTTCTGATCGCCCAACGGAGTTCATTCATTCTGATCTTGTACGCCACCCTTGTGTACTTCCTGCACCATTGCGCTGCTGCTGCACCCATCACGCTCCAATTCCATATCTCCATTCCCCAGTCTCCCCATCTCATTTTCATACAACTCACTACGCTCATAATCTGCTTTCCATTACACCAAGGTACCTACGAAAATCCCTTTCTGTGCTCCAGCTCTCAACGAATTTATGCACAACTTTCGCGCTCAGAGAACCGATTCTCTCTATTTCAAGTGCGTTGTAATAACTTCAAGGTGCAGTCATGTCGCGCCCCAGTCTTAATGTCAACATTGCTAATTTCCAGAGAATACCAGGTTAAAAAATTACAAGTATGAGAATCTCATGATACTCTCGTGGATATTGTATTACATTGGTATGCCGTACACAATGCTTTTATTCTCTGGTCTTGTGCTTTCATGCTCCACGTCATCATCCAAACATAACGAACACACGTCACGTGTTTTCCAACAACAATATTAATACACATTGTAATCCACCTTCAACGGTATCTTTCACGCGGAAAATTACTTTTCCGCACCAACGGCTATCATCATTTGATCATTAAAACGCCTCAGAGAACTCCATCCAGAACTTTGGTTATACTGAGGGTTGAAACCGGCCACGAAACCGTAACCAAAACACAAACACAAACACAAACCTCAAAGCCGTCTTCAATTGCACAGCATCTCTGCGAGCCCTGATGCTTGTACAGCCTGTCAGAATTACATCCAATGCGTGCCAACAAATGGCGCCGACGCTTCTGCACCGCTTGTGATCGCGCAATGGGGTTCAGTCATCCTGACCTTGTACGCCGCTCATGTGTACTTCCTGCACCATTGCGCTGCTGCTGCACCCATCACGCTCCAATTCCATATCTCCATTCCCCAGTCTCCCCATCTCATTTTCATACACCTCACTACGCTCATAACCTGCTTTCCATTACACCAAGGTACCTACCAAAATCCCATTCTGTGCTCCAGCTCTCAACGAATTTATGCACAACTTTCGCACTCAGACAACCGATTCTCTCTATGTCAAGTGCGTTGTAATAACTTCAAGGTGCAGTCATGTCGCGGTCCAGTCTCAATGTCGACATTGCTAAACTCCAGAGAATACCAGGTTAAAAATTACGATTATGAGAATCTCATGATACTCTCGTGGATATTGTATTACATTGGTATGCCGTACACAATGCTTCTATTCTCTGCTCTTGTGCTCTTATGCTCCATGTCATCATCCAAACATAACGAACACACGTCGCGTGTTTTCCAACAACAATATTAATACACATTGTAATCCACCTTCAACCGTATCTTTCACGCGGAAAATTACTTTTGCGCACCAACGGCTCTCATCATTTGATCATTAAAACGCCTCAGAGAACTCCATCCAGAACTTTGGTTATACTGAGGGTTGAAACCGACCACGAAACCGTAACCAAAACACAAACACAAACCGAAACCTCAAAGCCGTCTTCAATTGCACAGCATCTCTGCGAGCCATGATGCTTGTACAGCCTGTCAGAACTACATCCAATGCGTGCCAACAAATGGCGCCGACGCTTTTGCACCGCTTGTGATCGCGCAATGGGGTTCAGTCATCCTGACCTTGTACGCCACCCTTGTGTACTTCCTGCACCATTGCGCTGCTGCTGCACCCATCACGCTCCAATTTACTTTCTCCATTCCCCAGTCTCCCCATCTCGTTTTCATACATCTCAATACGCTAATTACCTGCTCTCTATTACACCAAGGTACCTACGAAAATCCCATTCTGTGCTCCAGCTCTCAACGAATTTATGCACAACGTTCGCACTCAGAGAACCGATTCTCTCTATTTGAAGTGCGTTGTAATAACTTCAAGGTGCAGTCATGTCGCGGCCCAGTTTTAATGTCAACATTGCTGATTTCCAGAGTCCAGAGAATACCAGGTTAAAAATTACAAGTATGGGAATCTCATGATACTCTCGTGGATATTGTATTTCATTGGTATGGCGTACACAATGCTTCTGTTCTCTGCTCTTGTGCTCTCATGCTCCAGGTCATCATCCAAACATAACTTACAGACGTCGCGTGTTTTCCAACAATAATATTAATACACATTGTAATCCACCTTCAACGGTATCTTTCACGCGGAAAATTATTTTTGCGCACCGACGGCTATCATCATTTGATCATTAAAACGCCTTAGGGAACTCCATCCAGAACTTTGGTTATACTGAGGGTTAAAACCGGCCACGAAACCGTAACCAAAACACAAACACAAACCGAAACCCCAAAGCCGTCTTCAATTGCACAGCATCTCTGCGAGCCCTGAGGCTTGTACAGCCTGTCAGAATTACATCCAGTGCGTGCCAACAACTGGCGCCGACGCTTCTGCACCGCTTGTGATCGCGCAATGGGGTTCAGTCATCCTGACCTTGTACGCCGTTCTTGTGTACTCCCTGCACCATTTCGCTGCTGCTGCACCCATCACGCTCCAATTTCTTATCTCCATTCCCCATTCCTCATGCTCCACATCTCATTTTCATACAGCTCACTACGCTCATAACCTGCTTTCTATTACACCACGGTACCTACGAAAATCCCATTCTGTGCTCCAGCTCTCAACGAATTTATGCACAACGTTCGCACTTAGAGAACCGATTCTCTCTATGTGTCAGAACTTCAAGGTGCAGCCATTTCGCGGCCCAGTCTCAATGTCGACATTGCTAATTTCCGGAAAATACCAGGTTAAAAATTACGATTATGAGAATCTCATGATACTCTCGTGGATATTGTATTACATTGGTATGCCGTACACAATGCTTCTATTCTCTGCTCTTGTGCTCTTATGCTCCACGTCATCATCCAAACATAACTAACAGACGTCGCTTGTTTTCCAACAACAATATTAATACACATTGTAATCCACCTTCAACGGTATCTTTCACGCGGAAAATTATTTTTGCGCACCAACGGCCCTCATCATTTGATCATTAAAACGCCTTCGCGAACTCGTCTCGGAATGTTGGTTGGACTGTGTGTTGAAACCCGCAACGAAACCGTAACCAAAACACAAACACAAACCAAAACCCCAAATCCGTTTTCAAACCCACAGCATGTCTGTGAGCCCTGATGCTTGTACAGCGTGTTGGAATTACATCTAATGCGTGCCACATTTTGGCGCCGACGTTTCTGCACCGCTTCTGATCGCCCAACGGAGTTCATTCATTCTGATCTTGTACGCCACCCTTGTGTACTTCCTGCACCATTGCGCTGCTGCTGCACCCATCACGCTCCAATTCCATATCTCCATTCCCCAGTCTCCCCATCTCATTTTCATACAACTCACTACGCTCATAATCTGCTTTCCATTACACCAAGGTACCTACGAAAATCCCTTTCTGTGCTCCAGCTCTCAACGAATTTATGCACAACTTTCGCGCTCAGAGAACCGATTCTCTCTATTTCAAGTGCGTTGTAATAACTTCAAGGTGCAGTCATGTCGCGCCCCAGTCTTAATGTCAACATTGCTAATTTCCAGAGAATACCAGGTTAAAAATTACGATTATGAGAATCTCATGATACTCTCGTGGATATTGTATTACATTGGTATGCCGTACACAATGCTTTTATTCTCTGGTCTTGTGCTTTCATGCTCCACGTCATCATCCAAACATAACGAACACACGTCACGTGTTTTCCAACAACAATATTAATACACATTGTAATCCACCTTCAACGGTATCTTTCACGCGGAAAATTACTTTTCCGCACCAACGGCTCTCATCATTTGATCATTAAAACGCCTTCGCGAACTCGTCCCGGAATGTTGGTTGGACTGTGTGTTGAAACCCGCAACGAAACCGTAACCAAAACACAAACACAAACCGAAACCCCAAAGCCGTCTTCAATTGCACAGCATCTCTGCGAGCCCTGATGCTTGTACAGCCTGTCAGAATTACATCCAATGCGTGCCAACAAATGGCGCCGACGCTTCTGCACCGCTTGTGATCGCGCAATGGGGTTCAGTCATCCTGACCTTGTACGCCGCTCTTGTGTACTTCCTGCACCATTGCGCTGCTGCTGCACCCATCACGCTCCAATTTCTTATCTCCATTCCCCAGTCCTCATGCTCCCCATCTCATTTTCATACACCTCACTACGCTCATAACCTGCTTTCCATTACACCAAGGTACCTACGAAAATCCCATTCTGTGCTCCAGCTCTCAACGAATTTATGCACAACTTTCGCACTCAGACAACCGATTCTCTCTATGTCAAGTGCGTTGTAATAACTTCAAGGTGCAGTCATGTCGCGGTCCAGTCTCAATGTCGACATTGCTAAACTCCAGAGAATACCAGGTTAAAAATTACGATTATGAGAATCTCATGATACTCTCGTGGATATTGTATTACATTGGTATGCCGTACACAATGCTTCTATTCTCTGCTCTTGTGCTCTTATGCTCCATGTCATCATCCAAACATAACTAACAGACGTCGCTTGTTTTCCAACAATAATATTAATACACATTGTAATCCACCTTCAACGGTATCTTTCACGCGGAAAATTACTTTTGCGCACCAACGGCTCTCATCATTTGATCATTAAAACGCCTCAGAGAACTCCATCCAGAACTTTGGTTATACTGAGGGTTGAAACCGACCACGAAACCGTAACCAAAACACAAACACAAACCGAAACCTCAAAGCCGTCTTCAATTGCACAGCATCTCTGCGAGCCATGATGCTTGTACAGCCTGTCAGAACTACATCCAATGCGTGCCAACAAATGGCGCCGACGCTTTTGCACCGCTTGTGATCGCGCAATGGGGTTCAGTCATCCTGACCTTGTACGCCGTTCTTGTGTACTTCCTGCACCATTGCGCTGCTGCTGCACCCATCACGCTCCAATTTACTTTCTCCATTCCCCAGTCTCCCCATCTCGTTTTCATACATCTCAATACGCTAAAAACCTGCTCTCTATTACACCAAGGTACCTACGAAAATCCCATTCTGTGCTCCAGCTCTCAACGAATTTATGCACAACGTTCGCACTCAGAGAACCGATTCTCTCTATTTGAAGTGCGTTGTAATAACTTCAAGGTGCAGTCATGTCGCGGCCCAGTTTTAATGTCAACATTGCTGATTTCCAGAGTCCAGAGAATACCAGGTTAAAAATTACAAGTATGGGAATCTCATGATACTCTCGTGGATATTGTATTTCATTGGTATGGCGTACACAATGCTTCTGTTCTCTGCTCTTGTGCTCTCATGCTCCAGGTCATCATCCAAACATAACTTACAGACGTCGCGTGTTTTCCAACAATAATATTAATACACATTGTAATCCACCTTCAACGGTATCTTTCACGCGGAAAATTATTTTTGCGCACCAACGGCTATCATCATTTGATCATTAAAACGCCTTAGGGAACTCCATCCAGAACTTTGGTTATACTGAGGGTTGAAACCGGCCACGAAACCGTAACCAAAACACAAACACAAACCGAAACCCCAAAGCCGTCTTCAATTGCACAGCATCTCTGCGAGCCCTGATGCTTGTACAGCCTGTCAGAATTACATCCAATGCGTGCCAACAAATGGCGCCGACGCTTCTGCACCGCTTGTGATCGCGCAATGGGGTTCAGTCATCCTGACCTTGTACGCCGTTCTTGTGTACTTCCTGCACCATTGCGCTGCTGCTGCACCCATCACGCTCCAATTTCTTATCTCCATTCCCCAGTCTCCCCATCTCATTTTCATACAGCTCACTACGCTCATAACCTGCTTTCTATTACACCAGGTACCTACGAAAATCCCATTCTGTGCTCCAGCTCTCAACGAATTTATGCACAACGTTCGCACTCAGAGAACCGATTCTCTCTATGTCAAGTGCGTTGTAATAACTTCAAGGTGCAGTCATGTCGCGGCCCAGTCTCAATGTCGACATTGCTAATTTCCAGAAAATACCAGGTTAAAAATTACGATTATGAGAATCTCATGATACTCTCGTGGATATTGTATTACATTGGTATGCCGTACACAATGCTTCTATTTTCTGCTCTTGTGCTCTTATGCTCCACGTCATCATCCAAACATAACTAACAGACGTCGCTTGTTTTCCAACAACAATATTAATACACATTGTAATCCACCTTCAACGGTATCTTTCACGCGGAAAATTATTTTTGCGCACCAACGGCTCTCATCATTTGATCATGAAAACGCCTTAGCGAACTCCTTCCGGAATGATGGTCGGACTGAGGGTTGAAACCCGCCACGAAACCATAACCAAAACACAAACACAAACCGAAACCCCAAATCCGTCTTCAATCCCACAGCATCTCTGCGAACCCGGATGCTTGTACAGCCTGTCAGAGTTATCATCCAATGCGTGCCAACAAATGGCGCCGACGCTTCTGCACCGCTTCTGATCGCCCAACGGAGTTCATTCATCCTGACCTTGTACTTCCTGCACCCGCTCTGCTGTGTATATCTCCATTCCCCAGCACCATTACGCGCTTTCCATTACACCAAGGCTGAAAATCCCTTTCTGTGCTCCAGCTCTCAACGAATTTATGCACAACTTTCGCGCTCAGAGAACCGATTCTCTCTATTTCAAGTGCGTTGTAATAACTTCAGGTGCAGTCATGTCCCATTCTCATGCTTTCCAGCTCACTCATAACCTAATTACACCAAGGTACCTACGAAAATCCCATTCTGTGCTCCAGCTCTCAACGAATTTATGCACAACGTTCGCACCAGAGAACCGATTCTCTCTATGTCAAGTGCGTTGTAATAACAGGTGCAGTCATGTCGCGGCCCAGTCTCAATGTCGACATTGCTAATTTCCAGAAAACACCGGGTTAAAAACTACAATTATGAGAATCTCATGATACTCTCGTGGATATTGTATTACATTGGTATGCCGTACACAATGCTTCTATTCTCTGCTCTTGTGCTCTTATGCTCCACGTCATCATCCAAACATAACGAACAGACGTCGCGTGTTTTCCAACAACAATATTAATAACAACAATATTAATACACATTGTAATCCACCTTCAACGGTATCTTTCACGCGGAAAATTATTTTTGCGCACCAACGGCTCTCATCATTTGATCATTAAAACGCCTTAGCGAACTCCTTCCGGAATGTTGGTCGGACTGAGGGTTGAAACCCGCCACGAAACCGTAACCAAAACACAAACACAAACCGAAACCCCAAAGCCGTCTTCAATTCCACAGCATCTCTGCGAGCCCGGATGCTTGTACAGCCTGTCAGAATTATCATCCAATGCGTGCCAACAAATGGCGCCGACGCTTCTGCACCGCTTCTGATCGCCCAACGGAGTTCATTCATTCTGAACTTGTACACCGCTCTTGTGTATTTCCTGCACCATTGCGCTGCTGCTGCACCCATCACGTTCCAATTTCCTATCTCCATTCTGCAGTCTCCCCATCTCATTTTCATACACCTCACTACGCCCATAACCTGATTTCGATTACACCAAGGTACCTACGAAAATCCCATTCTGTGCTCCAGCTCTCAACGAATTTATGCACAACGTTCGCACTCAGAGAACCGATTCTCTCTATGTCAAGTGCGTTGTAATAACTTCAAGGTGCAGTCATGTCGCGGCCCAGTCTCAATGTCGACATTGCTAATTTCCAGAGAATACCAGGTTAAAAATTACAATTATGAGAATCTCATGATACTCTCGTGGATATTGTATTACATTGGTATGCCGTACACAATGCTTCTATTCTCTGCTCTTGTGCTCTCATGCTCCACGTCATCATCCAAACATAACTAACAGACGTCGCGTGTTTTCCAACAACAATATTAATACACATTGTAATCCACCTTCAACGGTATCTTTCACGCGGAAAATTATTTTTGCGCACCAACGGCTCTCATCATTTGATCATGAAAACGCCTTAGCGAACTCCTTCCAGAACTTTGGTCGGACTGAGGGTTGAAACCCGCCACGAAACCGTAACCAAAACACAAACACAAACCGAAACCGCAAAGCCGTCTTCAATTCCACAGCATCTCTGCGAGCCCTGATGCTTGTACAGCCTGTCAGAATTACATCCAATGCGTGCCAGCAAATGGCGCCGACGCTTTCTGCACCGCTTGTGATCGCGCAATGGGGTTCAGTCATCCTGACCTTGTACGCCGCTCTTGTGTACTTCCTGCACCATTGCGCTGCTGCTGCACCCATCACGCTCCAATTCCATATCTCCATTCCCCAGTCTCCCCATCTCATTTTCATACACCTCACTACGCTCATAACCTGCTTTCCATTACACCAAGGTACCTACGAAAATCCCATTCTGTGCTCCAGCTCTCAACGAATTTATGCACAACTTTCGCACTCAGAGAACCGATTCTCTCTATGTCAAGTGCGTTGTAATAACTTCAAGGTGCAGTCATGTCGCGGCCCAGTCTCAATGTCGACATTGCTAATTTCCAGAAAATACCAGGTTAAAAATTACGATTATGAGAATCTCATGATACTCTCGTGGATATTGTATTACATTGGTATGCCGTACACAATGCTTCTATTCTCTGCTCTTGTGCTCTTATGCTCCACGTCATCATCCAAACATAACTAACAGACGTCGCGTGTTTTCCAACAATAATATTAATACACATTGTAATCCACCTTCAACGGTATCTTTCACGCGGAAAATTATTTTTGCGCACCAACGGCTCTCATCATTTGATCATGAAAACGCCTTAGCGAACTCCTTCTAGAATATTGGTCGGACTGAGGGTTGAAACCCGCCACGAAACCGTAACCAAAACACAAACACAAACCGAAACCGCAAAGCCGTCTTCAATTCCACAGCATCTCTGCGAGCCCTGATGCTTGTACAGCCTGTCAGAATTACCTCCAATGCGTGCCAGCAAATGGCGCCGACGCTTCTGCACCGCTTGTGATCGCTCAACGAAGTTCATTCATCCTGACCTTGTATGCCACTCTCGTGTACTTCCGCACCATTGCGCAACGGCTCTCAGATCATGAAAACGCCTTAGCGAACTCCTTCCGGCTGTGTGTTGAAACCCGCAACGCGTAATTAAAACGCAAACACAAACCGAAACCGCAAAGCCGTTTTCAACTCCACAGCATCTCTGTGAGCCCTGATGCTTGTACAGCGTGTCGGAACTACATCCAATGCGTGCCAAACTTCGGCGCCGACGCTTCTGCACCGCTTCTGATCGCCCAACGGAGTTCATTCATTCTGAACTTGTACGCCGCTCTTGTGTACTTCCTGCACCATTGCGCTGCTGCTGCACCCATCACGTTCCAATTTCCTATCTCCATTCTGCAGTCTCCCCATCTCATTTTCATACACCTCACTACGCCCATAACCTGATTTCGATTACACCAAGGTACCTACGAAAATCCCATTCTGTGCTCCAGCTCTCAACGAATTTATGCACAACGTTCGCACTCAGAGAACCGATTCTCTCTATGTCAAGTGCGTTGTAATAACTTCAAGGTGCAGTCATGTCGCGGCCCAGTCTCAATGTCGACATTGCTAATTTCCAGAGAATCCAGTTATGAAATCTCATGATACTCTCGGATATTGTATTACTTTCGTATGCCGTACACAATGCTTCTATTCTCTGCTTTTGCGCCGACGCTTCTGCACCGCTTGTGATCGCCCAAGTTCAGTCATCCTGACCTTGTACGCCGTGCTTGTGTACCTCCTGCACCATTGCGCTGCTGCTGCACCCATCACGCTCCAATTTGCTATCTTTATTCCCCATTCGTCATTCTCTCCATCTCATTTTCATACACCTCACTACGCTCATAACCTGCTCTCTATTACACCAAGGTACCTACGACAATCCCATTCTGTGCTCCAGCTCTCAACGAATTTATGCACAACGTTCGCACTCAGAGAACCGATTCTCTCTATGTCAAGTGCGTTGTAACAACTTTGAGGTGCAGACATGTCGCGGCCCATTCTCAATGTCGACATTGCTAATTTCCAGAGAATACCAGTTTAAAAATTACAACTATGAGAATCTCATGATACTCTCGTGGATATTGTATTACATTGGTATGCCATACACAATGCTTCTATTCTCTGCTCTTGTGCTCTTATAGTGCACGTCATCATCCAAACATAACTCACAGACGTCGCGTGTTTTATAACAATAATGTTAATACACATTGTAATCCACCTTCAACGGTATCTTTCACGCGGAAAATTATTTTTGCGCACCAACGGCTCTCATCATTTGATCATGAAAACGGCTTAGCGAACTCCTTCCGGAATGTTGGTCGGACTGAGGGTTGAAACCCGCCACGAAACCGTAACCAAAACACAAACACAAACCGAAACCGCAAAGCCGTTTTCAACTCCACAGCATCTCCGTGAGCCCTGATGCTTGTACAGCGTGTTGGAACTACATCCAATGCGTGCCAAATTTCGGCCTTGACGTTTTTGCACCGCTTGTGATCGCCCAACGGAGTTCATTCATTCTGATCTTGTACGCCGCTCTTGTGTACTTCCTGCACCATTGCGCTGCTGCTGCACCTATCACGTTCCAATTTCCTATCTCCATTCTGCAGTCTCCCCATCTCATTTTCATACACCTCACTACGCCCATAACCTGATGTCCATTACACCAGAGTACCTACGAAAATCCCATTCTGTGCTCCAGCTCTCAACGAATTTATAAACATCGTTCGCACTCAGAGAACCAATTCTCTCTATGTCAAGTGCGTTGTAATAACTTTGAGGTGCAGTCATGTCGCCGCCCAGTCTCAATGTCGACATTGCTAATTTCCAGAAAACACCGGGTTAAAAACTACAATTATGAGAATCTCATGATACTCTCGTGGATATTGTATTACATTGGTATGCCGTACACAATACTTCTATTCTCTGCTCTTGAGCTCTCATGCTCCACGTTATCATCCAAACATAACTAACAGACGTCGCTTGTTTTCCAACAACAATATTAATACACATTGTAATCCACGTTCAACGGTATCTTTCACGCGGAAAATTATTTTTGCGCACCAACGGCTCTCATCATTTGATCGTGAAAACGCCTTAGCGAACTCCTTCCAGAATGTTGGTCGGACTGTGTGTTGAAACCCGCCACGAAACCATAACCAAAACACAAACACAAACCGAAACCGCAAAGCCGTTTTCAACTCCACAGCATCTCTGTGAGCCCTGATGCTTGTACAGCCTGTCAGAATTACATCCAATGCGTGCCAGCAAATGGCGCCGACGTTTCTGCACCGCTTCTGATCGCCCAACGGAGTTCATTCATTCTGATCTTGTACGCCGCTCTTGTGTACTTCCTGCACCATTGCGCTGCTGCTGCACCCATCACGTTCCCATTTCATATCTCCATTCCCCAGTCTCCCCATCTCATTTTCGTACACCTCACTACGCTCATAACCTGCTTTCCATTACACCAAGGTACCTACGAAAATCCCATTCTGTGCTCCAGATCTCAACGAATTTATGCACAACGTTCGCACTAAGAGAACCGATTCTCTCTATCTTAAGTGCGTTGTAATAACTTCAAGGTGCAGTCATGTCACGGCCCAGTCTCAATGTCGACATTGCTAAACTCCAGAGAATACCAGGTTAAAAATTACGATTATGAGAATCTCATGATACTCTCGTGGATATTGTATTACATTAGTATGCCGTTCACAATGCTTCTATTTTCTGCCCTTGAGCTCTTATGCTCCACGTTATCATCCAAACATAACTAACAGACGTCGCTTGTTTTCCAACAACAATATTAATACACATTGTAATCCACGTTCAACGGTATCTTTCACGCGGAAAATTATTTTTGCGCACCAACGGCTCTCATCATTTGATCATGAAAACGCCTTAGCGAACTCCTTCTAGAATATTGGTCCGACTTTGGGTTGAAACCCGCCACGAAACCGTAACCAAAACACAAACACAAACCGAAACCCTAAATCCGTCTTCAATTCCGCAGCATCTCTGCGAGCCCTGATGCTTGTACAGCCTGTCAGAATTACCTCCAATGCGTGCCAGCAAATGGCGCCGACGCTTCTGCACCGCTTGTGATCGCTCAACGAAGTTCATTCATCCTGACCTTGTATGCCACTCTCGTGTACTTCCGCACCATTGCGCAACGGCTCTCATCATTTGATCATGAAAACGCCTTAGCGAACTCCTTCCGGAATGTTGGTCGGACTGTGTGTTGAAACCCGCAACGAAAACGTAATTAAAACGCAAACACAAACCGAAACCGCAAAGCCGTTTTCAACTCCACAGCATCTCTGTGAGCCCTGATGCTTGTACAGCGTGTTGGAACTACGTCCAATGCGTGCCAAATTTCGGCGCCGACGTTTTTGCACCGCTTCTGATCGCCCAACGGAGTTCATTCATTCTGATCTTGTACGCCGCTCTTGTGTACTTCCTGCACCATTGCGCTGCTGCTGCACCCATCACGTTCCAATTTCATATCTCCAATCCCCAGTCTCCCCATCTCATTTTCATACACCTCACTACGCTCATAACCTGCTTTCCACTACACCAAGGTACCTACGAAAATCCCATTCTGTGCTCCAGCTCTCAACGAATTTATGCACAACGTTCGCACTCAGAGAACCAATTCTCTCGATGTCAAGGGCGTTGTAATAACTTCAAGGTGCAGTCATGTCGCGGCCCAGTCTCAATGTCGACATTGCTAATTTCCAGAGAATACCAGGTTAAAAATTACAGTTATGAGAATCTCATGATACTCTCGTGGATATTGTATTACTTTCGTATGCCGTACACAATGCTTCTATTCTCTGCTTTTGCGCCGACGCTTCTGCACCGCTTGTGATCGCCCAATGGGGTTCAGTCATCCTGACCTTGTACGCCGTGCTTGTGTACCTCCTGCACCATTGCGCTGCTGCTGCACCCATCACGCTCCAATTTGCTATCTTTATTCCCCATTCCTCATTCTCTCCATCTCATTTTCATACACCTCACTACGCTCATAACCTGCTCTCTATTACACCAAGGTACCTACGACAATCCCATTCTGTGCTCCAGCTCTCAACGAATTTATGCACAACGTTCGCACTCAGAGAACCGATTCTCTCTATGTCAAGTGCGTTGTAACAACTTTGAGGTGCAGACATGTCGCGGCCCATTCTCAATGTCGACATTGCTAATTTCCAGAGAATACCAGTTTAAAAATTACAACTATGAGAATCTCATGATACTCTCGTGGACATTGTATTACATTGGTATGCCATACACAATGCTTCTATTCTCTGCTCTTGTGCTCTTATAGTGCACGTCATCATCCAAACATAACTCACAGACGTCGCGTGTTTTATAACAATAATGTTAATACACATTGTAATCCACCTTCAACGGTATCTTTCACGCGGAAAATTATTTTTGCGCACCAACGGCTCTCATCATTTGATCATGAAAACGGCTTAGCGAACTCCTTCCGGAACGTTGGTCGGACTGAGGGTTGAAACCCGCCACGAAACCGTAACCAAAACACAAACACAAACCGAAACCGCAAAGCCGTTTTCAACTCCACAGCATCTCCGTGAGCCCTGATGCTTGTACAGCGTGTTGGAACTACATCCAATGCGTGCCAAATTTCGGCCTTGACGTTTTTGCACCGCTTGTGATCGCCCAACGGAGTTCATTCATTCTGATCTTGTACGCCGCTCTTGTGTACTTCCTGCACCATTGCGCTGCTGCTGCACCTATCACGTTCCAATTTCCTATCTCCATTCTGCAGTCTCCCCATCTCATTTTCATACACCTCACTACGCCCATAACCTGATGTCCATTACACCAGAGTACCTACGAAAATCCCATTCTGTGCTCCAGCTCTCAACGAATTTATAAACATCGTTCGCACTCAGAGAACCAATTCTCTCTATGTCAAGTGCGTTGTAATAACTTTGAGGTGCAGTCATGTCGCCGCCCAGTCTCAATGTCGACATTGCTAATTTCCAGAAAACACCGGGTTAAAAACTACAATTATGAGAATCTCATGATACTCTCGTGGATATTGTATTACATTGGTATGCCGTACACAATACTTCTATTCTCTGCTCTTGAGCTCTCATGCTCCACGTTATCATCCAAACATAACTAACAGACGTCGCTTGTTTTCCAACAACAATATTAATACACATTGTAATCCACGTTCAACGGTATCTTTCACGCGGAAAATTATTTTTGCGCACCAACGGCTCTCATCATTTGATCGTGAAAACGCCTTAGCGAACTCCTTCCAGAATGTTGGTCGGACTGTGTGTTGAAACCCGCCACGAAACCATAACCAAAACACAAACACAAACCGAAACCGCAAAGCCGTTTTCAACTCCACAGCATCTCTGTGAGCCCTGATGCTTGTACAGCCTGTCAGAATTACATCCAATGCGTGCCAGCAAATGGCGCCGACGTTTCTGCACCGCTTCTGATCGCCCAACGGAGTTCATTCATTCTGATCTTGTACGCCGCTCTTGTGTACTTCCTGCACCATTGCGCTGCTGCTGCACCCATCACGTTCCCATTTCATATCTCCATTCCCCAGTCTCCCCATCTCATTTTCGTACACCTCACTACGCTCATAACCTGCTTTCCATTACACCAAGGTACCTACGAAAATCCCATTCTGTGCTCCAGATCTCAACGAATTTATGCACAACGTTCGCACTAAGAGAACCGATTCTCTCTATCTTAAGTGCGTTGTAATAACTTCAAGGTGCAGTCATGTCACGGCCCAGTCTCAATGTCGACATTGCTAAACTCCAGAGAATACCAGGTTAAAAATTACGATTATGAGAATCTCATGATACTCTCGTGGATATTGTATTACATTAGTATGCCGTTCACAATGCTTCTATTTTCTGCCCTTGAGCTCTTATGCTCCACGTTATCATCCAAACATAACTAACAGACGTCGCTTGTTTTCCAACAACAATATTAATACACATTGTAATCCACGTTCAACGGTATCTTTCACGCGGAAAATTATTTTTGCGCACCAACGGCTCTCATCATTTGATCATGAAAACGCCTTAGCGAACTCCTTCTAGAATATTGGTCCGACTTTGGGTTGAAACCCGCCACGAAACCGTAACCAAAACACAAACACAAACCGAAACCCTAAATCCGTCTTCAATTCCGCAGCATCTCTGCGAGCCCTGATGCTTGTACAGCCTGTCAGAATTACCTCCAATGCGTGCCAGCAAATGGCGCCGACGCTTCTGCACCGCTTGTGATCGCTCAACGAAGTTCATTCATCCTGACCTTGTATGCCACTCTCGTGTACTTCCGCACCATTGCGCAACGGCTCTCATCATTTGATCATGAAAACGCCTTAGCGAACTCCTTCCGGAATGTTGGTCGGACTGTGTGTTGAAACCCGCAACGAAAACGTAATTAAAACGCAAACACAAACCGAAACCGCAAAGCCGTTTTCAACTCCACAGCATCTCTGTGAGCCCTGATGCTTGTACAGCCTGTCAGAATTACATCCAATGCGTGCCAAATTTCGGCGCCGACGTTTTTGCACCGCTTCTGATCGCCCAACGGAGTTCATTCATTCTGATCTTGTACGCCGCTCTTGTGTACTTCCTGCACCATTGCGCTGCTGCTGCACCCATCACGTTCCAATTTCATATCTCCAATCCCCAGTCTCCCCATCTCATTTTCATACACCTCACTACGCTCATAACCTGCTTTCCACTACACCAAGGTACCTACGAAAATCCCATTCTGTGCTCCAGCTCTCAACGAATTTATGCACAACGTTCGCACTCAGAGAACCAATTCTCTCGATGTCAAGGGCGTTGTAATAACTTCAAGGTGCAGTCATGTCGCGGCCCAGTCTCAATGTCGACATTGCTAATTTCCAGAGAATACCAGGTTAAAAATTACAGTTATGAGAATCTCATGATACTCTCGTGGATATTGTATTACTTTCGTATGCCGTACACAATGCTTCTATTCTCTGCTTTTGCGCCGACGCTTCTGCACCGCTTGTGATCGCCCAATGGGGTTCAGTCATCCTGACCTTGTACGCCGTGCTTGTGTACCTCCTGCACCATTGCGCTGCTGCTGCACCCATCACGCTCCAATTTGCTATCTTTATTCCCCATTCCTCATTCTCTCCATCTCATTTTCATACACCTCACTACGCTCATAACCTGCTCTCTATTACACCAAGGTACCTACGACAATCCCATTCTGTGCTCCAGCTCTCAACGAATTTATGCACAACGTTCGCACTCAGAGAACCGATTCTCTCTATGTCAAGTGCGTTGTAACAACTTTGAGGTGCAGACATGTCGCGGCCCATTCTCAATGTCGACATTGCTAATTTCCAGAGAATACCAGTTTAAAAATTACAACTATGAGAATCTCATGATACTCTCGTGGATATTGTATTACATTGGTATGCCGTACACAATGCTTCTATTCTCTGCTCTTGCGCTCTCATGCTCCACGTCTTCATCCAAACATAAATAACAGACGTCGCTTGTTTTCCAACAATAATATTAATACACATTGTAATCCACGTTCAACGGTATCTTTCACGCGGAAAATTATTTTTGCGCACCAACGTCTCTCATCATTTGATCATGAAAACGCCTTAGCGAACTCCTTCCAGAATGTTGGTCGAACTGAGGGTTGAAACGCGCCGCGAAACCGTAACCAAAACAAAAACACAAACCGAAACCCCAAATCCGTTTTCAACTCCACAGCATCTCTGTGAGCCCTGATGCTTGTTCAGCGTGTCAAACTTCGGCGCCAACACTTCTGCACAACTTCTGATCGCCCAACGGAGTTCATTCATTCTGACCTTGTACGCCGCATCTGTGTACTTCCTGCACAATTGCGCTGCTGCTGCACCCATCACGCTCCAATTTCCTATCTCTATTCTCCAGTCTCCCCATCTCATTTTCATTCACCTCACTACGCTCATAACCTGATTTCTATTACACCAAGGTACCTACGACGATCCCATTCTGTGCTCCAGCTCTCAACGAATTTATGCACAACGTTCGCACTCAGAGAACCGATTCTCTCTATGTCAAGTGCGTTGTAATAACTTCGAGGTGCAGTCATGTCGCGGGCCAGTCTCAATGTCAATATTGCTACTTTGCAGAGAATACCAGTTTAGAAATTGCTCATTGACGGGGTCTCGCTTATTTTCTTCGTAAACACCGTTGGGGTTTATGTCTGGGTTTGCAATGTGGTTTTTATTAGTCGTCCAAAAAGAAGACGTTATGAGTAATATTTATGGTCAATACAAAGCTCCATCACGCCTCAAATGGTTTGCACACAGCCGCCATACTTCAGTTAATTCAATAAAATGCGCGCATTTCACAAAAACTGTTCCAAGGCTAATGGTGGAGCTTGGGAAGGTAGATCACTTTCAACGACATGGAAGCCACCCTAAAATAGTTTTATACCTCAATTGAAGTCGCCTGCGTTCAATAACAGTGCCATGTGTGGCAGGGAACATGATCTTGGCAGAACACTAGTCTTTGTGCTGATAATCTTGGGTGTAGCCCAGTGCGTGGACCTTCCTTTTCTATATCCTCAAGTACCCCACGCAAACTAGACAGCGAACATGTGTAAGAAAACAATTGCTCGTTGGCGGGGTCTCGCTTACTTTCTCTGTAAACACCGTTGGGGTTTATGTCTGGGTTTGCATTTGGGTTTGTATTAGGGGTCGAAAGGGGAGAGGTTACGAGGCATATATACGGTCAATACAAAGCTCCATCATCCCTCAAATGGTTGGCACACAGCTGCCATACTTCAGTTAATTCAATAAAATGCGCGCATTTCACCAAAACTGTTCCAAGACTAATGGTGGAGCTTGGCAAGGTAGATCACTTACAACGACATGGAAGCCACCCTATGCGTTGTAATAACTTCGAGGTGCAGTCATGTCGCGGGCCAGTCTCAATGTCAATATTGCTACTTTGCAGAGAATACCAGTTTAGAAATTGCTCATTGACGGGGTCTCGCTTATTTTCTTCGTAAACACCGTTGGGGTTTATGTCTGGGTTTGCAATGTGGTTTTTATTAGTCGTCCAAAAAGAAGACGTTATGAGTAATATTTATGGTCAATACAAAGCTCCATCACGCCTCAAATGGTTTGCACACAGCCGCCATACTTCAGTTAATTCAATAAAATGCGCGCATTTCACAAAAACTGTTCCAAGGCTAATGGTGGAGCTTGGGAAGGTAGATCACTTTCAACGACATGGAAGCCACCCTAAAATAGTTTTATACCTCAATTGAAGTCGCCTGCGTTCAATAACAGTGCCATGTGTGGCAGGGAACATGATCTTGGCAGAACACTAGTCTTTGTGCTGATAATCTTGGGTGTAGCCCAGTGCGTGGACCTTCCTTTTCTATATCCTCAAGTACCCCACGCAAACTAGACAGCGAACATGTGTAAGAAAACAATTGCTCGTTGGCGGGGTCTCGCTTACTTTCTCTGTAAACACCGTTGGGGTTTATGTCTGGGTTTGCATTTGGGTTTGTATTAGGGGTCGAAAGGAGAGAGGTTACGAGGCATATATACGGTCAATACAAAGCTCCATCATCCCTCAAATGGTTTGCACACAACTGCCATACTTCAGTTAATTCAATAAAATGCGCGCATTTCACCAAAACTGTTCCAAGACTAATGGTGGAGCTTGGGAAGGTAGATCACTTTCAACGACATGGAAGCCGCCTTGGAATAGCTTTATACCTCAATTAAAGTCGCCTGCGTTGAATAACAGTGCCATGTGTGGCAGGGAACATGATCTTGTCAGAACACTAGTCTTTGTGCTGCTAATCTTGGGTGAAGCCCAGTGTGGCAACGTCATTCATCCCTATTCTCGTATAGGCCATGCCTACTTTTCCACCAACATGTAGAAGGGAAAAATCGCTGGTTGGCTGTGTTTCGGTTACTATATCTATAACCACTGTTAAGGTTTATGTCTGGGTTTGCATTGGGGTTTGTATTAAGGGTCGAAAGGTGAGAGGTTACGAGGCATATATACGGTCAATACAAAGCTCCATCATCCCTCAAATGGTTTGCACACAACTGCCATACCTCAGTTAATTCAATAAAATGCGCGCATTTCACCAAAACTGTTCCAAGACTAATGGTGGAGCTTGGGAAGGTAGATCACTTTCAACGACATGGAAGCCGCCTTGGAATAGCTTTATACCTCTATTAAAGTCGCCTGCGTTGAATAACAGTGCCATGTGTGGCAGGGAACATGATCTTGGCAGCACACTAGTCCTTGTGCTGCTGATCTTGGGTGAAGCCCAGTGTGGCAACTTCATTCATCCCTATTCTCGAATAGGCCATGCCTACTTTTCCACCAACATGTAGAAGGGAAAAATCGCTGGTTGGCTGTGTTTCGGTTACTATACCTATAACCACTGTTAAGGTTTATGTCTGGGTTTGCATTGGGGTTTGTATTAAGGGTCGAAAGGTGAGAGGTTACGAGGCATATATACGGTCAATACAAAGCTCCATCATCCCTCAAATGGTTTGCACACAACTGCCATACTTCAGTTAATTCAATAAAATGCGCGCATTTCACCAAAACTGTTCCAAGACTAATGGTGGAGCTTGGGAAGGTAGATCACTTTCAACGACATGGAAGCCGCCTTGGAATAGCTTTATACCTCTATTAAAGTCGCCTGCGTTGAATAACAGAGCCATGTGTGGCAGGGAACATGATCTTGGCAGCACACTAGTCCTTGTGCTGCTGATCTTGGGTGAAGCCCAGTGTGGCAACTTCATTCATCCCTATTCTCGAATAGGCCATGCCTACTTTTCCACCAACATGTAGAAGGGAAAAATCGCTGGTTGGCTGTGTTTCGGTTACTATACCTATAACCACTGTTAAGGTTTATGTCTGGGTTTGCATTGGGGTTTGTATTAAGGGTCGAAAGGTGAGAGGTTACGAGGCATATATACGGTCAATACAAAGCTCCATCATCCCTCAAATGGTTTGCACACAGCTGCCATACCTCAGTTAATTCAATAAAATGCGCGCATTTCACCAAAACTGTTCCAAGGCTAATGGTGGAGCTTTGGAAGGTAGATCACTTTCAACGACATGGAAGCCGCCTTAAAATAGCTTTATACCTCTATTAAATTCGCCTGCGTTGAATAACAGTGCCATGTGTGGCAGGGAACATGATCTTGGCAGCACACTAGTCCTTGTGCTGCTGATCTTGGGTGAAGCCCAGTGTGGCAACTTCATTCATCCCTATTCTCGAATAGGCCATGCCTACTTTTCCACCAACATGTAGAAAAGGAAATCGCTGGTTGGCTGTGATTTGGTTACTATCTCTATAACCACTGTTAGGGTTTATGTCTGGGTTTGCATTGGGGTTTGTATTAGGGGTCGAAATGGGAGAGGTCACGAGGCATATATACGGTCAATACAAAGCTCCATCACGCCACAAATGGTTTGCACACAGCTGCCATACTTCAGTTAATTCAATAAAATGCGCGCATTTCACCAAAACTGTTCCAAGACTAATGGTCGAGCTTGGGAAGGTAGATCTCTACTCAACATGGAAGCCCCCTTGGAATAGCTTAACACCTCTATTGGAGTCACCTGCGATGAATCAGAGTGCTTTGGGTGGCAGGAAACATGATCTTGGCGGAACACTAGAGCATGTGCTGCTAATCTTGGGTGAAGCCCAGTGTGGCAACTTCATTCATCCCTATTCTCGAATAAGCCATGCCTACTTTTCCACCAATATGTAGAAGGGAAAAATCGCTGGTTGGCTGTGTTTCGGTTACTACATCTATAACCACTGTTAAGGTTTATGTCTGGGTTTGCATTGGGGTTTGTATTAGGGGTCGAAATGGGAGAGGTCACGAGGCATATATACGGTCAATACAAAGCTCCATCACGCCTCAAATGGTTTGCACACAGCTGCCATACTTCAGGTAATTCAATAAAATGCGCGCATTTCACAAGAACTGTTCCAAGACTAAGGCGGTGTCTAAACAAGCGTGAACGTGCGTGAACGGCGACCGTGAACGCCCATATACGCCTTTTCATTGGCTCACGCAGCTCCGAGCGGGCTGACCCTCTGTATGCCCGTGAACGCCCCTTTCAATTTCTTGAAAGCCCACCGTCTGTAAGGCGAAAGCGCTCCCGAACTAAACTGTACCACTTGGTGGCACGATTGCCAATCATTTACCTCCGGGCCTCATCGGGTTTTCCGGTCCAGTTCAACCCAGTAGGGTGCATAGTACTTCCCGCTGCATGCTGCGCCGAGCGGAGCAATATACAGCGGCTCCCTGGCGCAAGGATGCTGCGTTGCGTTCCCCACCGACGCACCCAACGCACCACCGTGCTTCTCCGATCTCGGAAGAATGGCACCGCCACCTCCCCAGCGTTGTTCAAACCCCCTTCCTCCGCCTTTGCGACGCAGCCCCAGAAAACACCCAGCATCAGCTGCGGCGCAAAGTGCGCATACCACCACCAAAGTTCGTCCCTTGCAACCCGCTCTGAACTCCCCGCCAAAGGAACTACCAACCTCCAGCATAGTACCTTCATCTTCCGCCGTCACCGTATCTCCATACGATGACCCACGATTTCGTGAAAACAATCGCATGGCTTTTGTCTACTCATTTTTGCTCAGTAGAACGGTCAAAGACCTTCGAAAGCTGTGCAAGCCGTTCAAGCTCAAAATCCGAAACCGTCAACATGCGCAACTTGTGTCCCAACTCGTGCTCTTTCTTCATTTGAAGAGCTTCGAGGACGTGAGTATCCGCGATTTCTTCTCCACAAACGAAGAAATGAAGGGCTACTTTGTTTGGGAGAGTGACGCCAAAGTTCTTAATTCAACTTTGTCCAAGCTACCGGAGGTTGGCGCGTTCGTAGATATGCTTCACCCATTGGACCGCCGAGAAGTAGCAGATACAATCCTGGCTTTCAAAACTGCCCAACCGTCGTCATCGGGATTCCCGTTCTCCGCAGAGCTGGAACTACCTGCGGATCCTAGCTTCTCTCTTAACGAATTTGCCAGGCTCTGCGTTATATTGCGTGACGACGATATGGCGAAAAACGCGCTCGCAAAAGCCAACGGAGGGACGCTGAGCCGTTCTGAGTTGGATGCCAATGTAACAAGGGAGTCGTTCTGGGCGGTTATTAGTAGTCGGTTCAACGATTTGCAAGTCGAGTCGAGGTGTTCGTTTACGGGACGTTTGGATGAGGTGGATTCCAACAAAAGACCCCTGTGTCTACGAACTGCATCGGTGCTAAAGCACCAGTATGAAAGTGTCAGGAAACTGGTTACTACCGCTAAAGCTAACTGGTCGAAGTCGGGGCAAAACAACCCGAGCAATATTTCCAACTTTCTCCGCATGACGGGTAGCGGTCAACTGACAGCCGAGTCGAAGCGCGCGTACGTATTCTTTATTGTCGCGCGCTTAGGAACCGCAAATGAGGCCGTCGAATTTATTGAGACCACGTCAAAATTGGTGGAGGACTCCGAGGGAGGCGTCGAGGAAGGTCTGGCAATCAACTCTCCCGAAGAGGAAGCATTTTCTTTCCGCAAGAAGCGAAGCTCCAGTGGGCGAAACAGTGGGAGTCAGAAAGAACTGGGGGAGCTTTCAAAAGGCGTCGACTTCTCCAACAAAATTTCTCAGGAGCAGACGACCATATTAAGAGAGCAATTGAACTTTGAACGTGAGAAGTTCGCTCACACGGCTGGAGGAAGGAAGACCACGGAGGAAAAGGAAGCCGAGGTGTTTGGTGCCCGTGTTAAACTCGCTACTCTGCTGGCGGAGAGCTCGGTGCAGATAAAGCGTGTTCGCGATTTGAACGACGAGGATCTCACGCAGACTCTAGAGGAGAATCATCATCACCTCTTGAAGAGGTTCAAGAGAATGATTCGGAAGAAGAGCCCTGAAGATGAGGATGGTGATGGTGGGTTTCTTTAGTGGTAAACGCTCGGTTCAATTGCATCTATAGTTTTAGGAATCACTTATTGCTCTACATTTATCTGTTTGTCTGTTGTTAAAGTTTCTGCATCTTTCTCTTCCATTTTCTACGTTTGAAGGCGCCATGGCTTCGTCTGTGCGATGTTCTCACAAGCCACACAATGTGCCTGGCCGACTCACCATCATCACCAGAATGGGTGCCGACAACATTCTTCAAGCTCCGCCCCCGCTCATTCGCGCCGTACAACGCGAGGGCCGCAACGTGCTGTGGGTGTCCGACAGCATGCATGGCAACACCTTCAAGACCGATTCGGGCTACAAGACACGCTCATGGAATCGAATCATGGCAGAGGTGCGAGGCTTCTTGAACACAAAAGCTTATAAAACTCTACTTACATCGCCTTCAAACCCCTAACAATAATCACCCGCTCAACCCCGCCCAGTGCGCCGCTCTCAACGGCGAGTCTTCCGACGAGACTGCCAGTGATGATTTTCTTGCCTCTATCACAAACAGTACAGCTCCGCCGTGCGACTCCGCTCTGTCTGCGCTCGCTCGCATTGCAGAGAGAAACCCGCGTCGCCCGCTGTACATCAACTTGAGAAAGGTGCGAAGAAACCCAAATTACACAGCATGGATCCCCGTCAAGCTCAACTACCTTGAAAATGACATTGAACTCGACCCATCTCGCCCTTACTTTGGCGAGAGTAGGACCCAGATGGACAAAGCTGAGGAAGCGTACCGCAAAATGCCCGAGGATGCCAGCCGAAGAAAGAGTCCTTCAAGCATACAAGCAACTCATCCTCTTCAAGCTTTCCAGAAAAGATAAACATGAAATCTCCGATTCCAGAACGCCGTGTTTCTGCTGCTGATGATGAAGCAGAAGTAGCCGATGGAAAATCATTGTAGAGAACGACGGAATACTGATGACTGGGAATCCCCGAACGCAATTCAGAACCAAGAAGCGCTACTGCCGGGCTACATGTAAAGGGGAAGGTCCTTTCTAAGTCGTTGCTCCTTCTGTTCTCGTGGTGTTCCCTGATTGTCCATATGACCCCGTTCGTGCTACCGAACTCGGATTACTTCCGACTGACCGACTTCTTTTTCGAATGTATGTGGGTTCCTTGCTCTTCAGGGATAAGGCATTTTTCCGCTCCACACCGTGAGGTCTATTGGAGTCTCTGTTGCCATCATCTTCATCGGTTAAATCAATCACATTGTTCTTGGTACCGTTCTGAACTCCATTTGGTTTCGTCTGAGCAGCCCAGTCTCGGGCTCTGCTTTGCTCATGAGGTACACGGCCGTCCTCATATGGTATTCTTCTTTGTCTGAAGACAATGACTCGACATCGGCCTCCGCCACCATCAATGTCGTAGTCAGGAAGCGAACAATCGAATCGAATGAACAGTGGAGTAGGTGCTAAAGGTCTTTGGACCCTACGTTGGCTCAGATTGGTGTCAGCAACAATCAAGATATGTACAACACCTGCAGCCAGGCCAGCAACGCCTTCATCATCTGTCTCCTCACCTTGCCATAGGCTTTCTGTGTTCTGGGAAGAGATATACTGATGCAAATCAGGCTTCAAATGGCCTAAAACGGTTTGAATGTTCAACGCTCGAAACATTGGAATCCCACGCAAAACCTCACCCAACGCACATGTAACGATGGGATGTCCAGCATGGATCACGACAGAGAGTGGATGCGATTGTGTGGAACATGAGTATACAAACTGCAACTCACGGATAAGATAGAAGGCTTTCTCTGACATGCCAACAAAATCGCTTTCCCCGAGCATTGTAGTAGGCGTGGCCAGGAAACGAGCAGATAACCGACGACCCGCATGGCGTCTCGAGCGACGCTTTCGACGTTGAGAAGCTTTCAAAAAGACAGCAACACCTAGAGATCCTATCTCCCGCTTCAAGAGCATCAGTTCATCGTTCCCGAGCTTCATGCTGCTGTTCATAACCGCAACATCCATCACACCATCCAGTTGTCGTTGACCTCCCGGTTCGTGAGAAGATTGCTCGCAATGAACACCGTATTGAATGTTCTCGACATCTATCAAACCTCCATGGGTATCCCTTGCACTTTTTTCATAGCAAGGACTCCACAGAACGTCGTGTGAGTTCTCAAAAGTGCTTCGAGACATGAGGTTATATTCAATGGAATATAACAACAAGCGGTTGAGGTTAATTCTGGCTATGGCAAGAATGAGGGGTCGGCGACTGGGAGGAAGAGCGCGAAAGTAATCTCTGATTAGTGCAGCGCATGGGTGAGAACGCAACCCAGCTTCTTCTGCTTGGTCGACTAAGAGCAAGCTTATTCGCCGTAAATGCAGTTTGTTTGTTCGCGCATGGCCTAAGGCCAAATGTGGTTTGGTTATAACTGCGTCATGTTCTGCCAAGAGTGTGTCTAAAGCACCATCACTTGTTACTTGTTGAGTTCCATATCGTATGGTGGGTGGCTGACCATGCGAAGAAAACAGAAAAAAATAGCGTTCAGCGTTGCGATTGGAAGTGAGTATCAGCACAGAGCGCAGAGGTCGTCTGATTGCCACGGGATCCTTTGAGCGGCGGATGCGCTGTACCTGAAGAACGTTTTGCACGGACTCGATGAGTAATCGCTCACGTGGGTTCTGAGGTGCATGGATGATGTTCTGGTTACGTGGGATGAGAATGAGCAAGTTACGAAGTTCGAGGCGTGGTAATGAACGTCGCAAGTCGTCTATATCGGAAGATGAAGACGGCAATGGCGCTGTCTTCGAAACGACTCGTTTCTCGGAAACTATCGTGAGGACGAACTCGGGGCGGGGCAACCCGCCCGCGATGGTGGATTCCGGGGGATGTCCGACATGATGAAAGTACCGCAACCAAGCCGGAGAGCAAAAGAATCGGATGAAGGAGTCGTTGTTCGTGATTTGACTGGGAAGGGCTACGAAAGCCGCGGGGAAACCAGTACGTGTACTGAACGAGCACATAAAGATTACGAGGCACGTCCAGTGGTCAGCACGCCGGAAATGACAAGCGCGAGGATGCACCGTAGAGCTCGCAAAGTCTGCTATGGTTTGGTGCCACAAACTTCAGCATCTTTAAGAGTTGCCCGTTTTGTTTGCGGTTGAACAGTAAACAGAAGCTTTGTGGATAGATACAAGGGTACGACGGTACAGGCTGGTTTGGCGGAGTAGCTAGAACACGTCACACGTGCTGCGATTTTGACCAATTTTCGTTTGATCCCCCACCCCGACAGCTGTGCGATCTGCGGTTACGAGCACTTCGTCAGAAGCCACTTGTCAAAAAGCCGCATGGCATATAAAACCGGTTGGTCGGACATGATTGGTGGAATACGGATTTGGCATCAATCGAAGGTAGATATGTTATCAAGCTGCACTTGAACACCTCACCACCGCTCTTCGTCTATCGACGGGCAATGCTCGGACATGAGTGCTGCTCAAGTATGACGAGAAGTTGCTCAAGGATTTGCAGTCCTAATGTCAGGACAACATCTATCGCTAATGTTTGATTTGGCCATGTGATCCGAGATATTCCCCACTCCAGAATCCGAGAACAATCATCAGCGCGAGGTTGCGAACGGTTACATTCGCCAATAAACGGCAATGATCGCAAAAAGTCAAGTAGAGAACATTGGATTTATCCCCAGTGCCCCGTTCAGAGTGAAGTCGTTCAACTTGAATTCAAGAACATCATCTGTGAGAATCCATCGAGTCACAGAATGGACTGCAAGAGCTGTATGGCCTCAACCGTGTCAGATACCTCCGCTCATAAATTCAAAGCATGCGCTTTCTTATTATTCGCTTCGTCAACCTAAGGAGAACTTTTTCGAGGGATGGTATTTGAGGATATCTATTCCTAAGACAAATGAAAGCTTTGCCTTCATGTTCGCAATTGAAGCACCTGGAGAAGGAACGGTACAGCTTTTATCGTCTGACGATTCGTTATATGTTTCCAAATTGGCTAAAGAGTGCGGCAAGTTTTATGGAAGTACGAATTGATTCGATATTGGGCACTGGGTTCACAAGTCAGACAAGGATAGTAGTCACGATTCCAAAACCGCAGACCACTCTACTCTGAGGGGATATCAGATATCTGACACCTCCACTCATGGGCTGTTTGACAGCGATGGTGAACTGCCTAGCTCAACGCAAATTCAGTGGGGGATTGACTATACGCCAATGCTAACATGGGGAAGTCGCGGAAGCTCGCCTCATACATCGTCTTGGCTTGCGAAGTTTGGAATATTTGAACCGGGGTATCAAGTACTTATGGCGCATGGCGCAATAAGCAGGGGAGACATTCGCTGCGGGGATGTGGAAGTGGACGTAACAGGTGGTTCTGTTTACTGCGAGAAGAACTGGGGACGCTCATTCCCAAGTCGATGGTGGTGGGTTCAAGCTAATGAGTTCGAGGATGAAGCAGACTTGTCAATTTTGGCTCTCGGCGCGATACGAGAAGTTGTAGTCAAGACTGAAACAATCGGGATGCTATGCGTGCACTATAAGGGAGAAATGTACGAGTTTACTCCATGTAAGTCACCGCATTATGTACGCTACCTGGGCTTTAGAAGAAGCGAAACGAGAGACTAACTGTTGTGATGTGAGCAGGGAGCTGTGAGTATGTGAAGTGGGACGTGGATGACTGGGGTTGTTGGAAGGCTTCGGCAAAGGCGCTGACAGGCCACGAGATGATTATTGAAGCGCGCACAGACGAGCGTCCTGTACAGGTTCTAGGACCATCGAAGGAGGGGATGGTGTTCAATGTGCGAGACTGCTCGCGTGGGGAACTGAGCGCGACTCTGAAGGGCGCAGACGGCGAAATCATTCTAGAGCGCATGACGTGCCACAACGCGCAAGTGGAGGTTGGCGGAGAGTGGGAGGGTCGATGGGTGGAACATGTGCCGTCGTTTTCGCCGCTACTGCGCTTCATCATTCACTCGTTCAACGGGCCGAAAGTGGCCACCACTCCTCACACGTAAAAGGTGAGACGTAGCGCTATCGACATGACCAAGCGCAACAAACAAGACACTCGCTGTTCAGCAAGACACTCGCTGTTCAGCGAGCGGCACGAGCGATGCACCTCCACTTGGGCGTTTTTGTCAAAGTTTCGCTTTTGCCGACAGCTCACTTTCACTTTTCGCTTCGCTCACGCCACAAGCGCCGCGCGCCGCTATACCGCACCTCATCAACCGGCTGTGTCTGCAACATGGGTGACGCACCAGTCAGAAATGGCGACCGATGCGTCTCCGTCAAGCATGTGGGCGCTCATTGACCAGCATCGCATTCACTCTCGCAACCAGCAACTTCGTCTAAACCGCTCTATAATAGATGCCAAACTGCAACAAGAGCACTTGAAGCACTGGAAGGTCCAACCGAATCATGAAGCTTTCAAGTCAGTAGGCGGTCAGATAGGGTGCACCATTCTCATCTCGTGGCTGTATGACGCATGCAGCACACGCAATCTGAAGCCTTCAATACCATTTCTTGCCGTCAACTACGTGGACCGAATGCTGTCAACAGGCTGCCATTCTCCGAGCCTAGCACAGATCGTCGCATCAGTTTGCATTCGCCTTGCAGCAAAGATGGAGCAAGTCGGAGGAGACAACATGGATGTTCCAAACTTCACGCACCGTCCTCTTCCACTGCATTTTGAGCTATATGTTCTCAACTCGTTGAAGTGGCAGATGAATGTTCCTACCATCCATTCGTTTTTGACCATGTTTGCCGACCTGGTTTGGTTACCGCCTTGCTCACGGGCTCGGGTTTAGGAATATGCAAAGCACATATCTCTCTGTGAGTTTTTTCTTCCACCAACGAACCTTCTTATTATTAGTTGATTGATCTCTGACTCAGCAGCCAGGTGTGGAATCTCAACATTTTTACCCGTCATCTCTTGCGTTGGTGTGTATCCTCTTGCTGGAACAGCATAGTCTGTTGCCTCTTCCTTGCAAGACGCTTGCTTTCGGGCTTGTACGCGAGCTAAGGCTAAATGCAAACGAGGTGTCAGACGCGTTCAAGACATTTCGACACGTCTGCTTCTCTTTCAATTGTGAACACCATGAAGATGATCATTATCAACAAAATGGCACAGACAGCTCGTCCACCACGGCGTATCCCGACTCAACTTCGACACAAAGCTCTACTGCGCAACCTGACGTGCCAGCATGATGCACAGGGCATCGTGATGGGAAGGCTACCGCGCATGCGATCGACTGCAGCAGATGAATGTGACAACGAAAAGAGGCAGTGAACTGTACACTTCATATGTTTAAAGAATCGATGGCTTAAGGTGTAGTCTATGATTTTGGATAAGTGAGCTGCCAACCTTTCTTATTAGCAGTAACCACAGCCAAAGCCCTTAGCACTTCGAACTTTTCCATAGATTTGTCTCCCATAGCAGCCATGAGTGTCTTGCTAGTCACAGGAGCATTATCCTGCGCGTGCAAAAATGTGAACACCTTTTCGTAGAACGCATTCATCTCTACAAGCTTCCCTGCGCGAACTTTGATATTCCGCGGCAGGCGATTATAGGACGCTTTCAAAATGGGTTGAAACGAATGGGATGCAGCGCGATTAGAGTTTGCAGTGGGGGTGGGGGCTTGAGATGAGCTGGGCTTCGGTTTCTGTTTTTGTTTAAGCTTTTGCTTTTGCTTGGGATTCCGTGGAGGTTGCTTGGTAACTGGGGATTTGATAACTGGGCTCTCCAGGGCCGCAACTCGATCTGGATTAAGGTCTATATTCTCCTGAGGAGGAAGTATATGGGCAGAAAGCGCGTCGGTAGTAGCTTGACTTGTGTCTTGTCCACTTCCTCGTTGTACATGTTCATAAACACGTCTTGCACACCGATAGAGGCTACAATTTCAAAGTTGTCCACTGCCTCCGACGCCACAGTCCCTGCTGCTGCATAACGAGTCTCGGAATCCGCATCGAAGCCGGTCATCATCTTCAGCTGACCCATTTGCGCTATGGCCCCTAGCGGGAACACAGTAGTAACGACCAGAGCCACTCTCCAGCACGCAATATAGGCGATCAAGAAACCTGTTAGCACAGTGCTAAGGCCGAACGCAAATGTTCCAAGCACATCTCCTGTAATCCCCTTCACCTGCGTTGCTTCGGTAGCCAACCGTGTTGAGAGCGCTCCTAGCGAGTTCTCCTTCATATCAAAGAAGCCCATGTCCTGCTTCAAAAGAGCCCGGAACGAAGCTCTTCGCAGCTTAAAGGTCATGAGCTCACCACTGATACCAAGCATGGCGTGCTGCAAGAAGTTGCCGAGAAAAGAAATTCCACCTAGCGCCACATAAAGCAGTGCGTACTTGGTAACCGCTCCTTTGTCATTTTCGCTCAATATCTCTTCGATAACTTCTGAAAAGACGATGGCCATAGCTGGAAAAGCAGCTCCGTTCAAAGCCGCTCCAATCATACCAAGTAAAATGAATAGCCATTCGTTTCTGTTTGTCTTGAACGCACGAGATATGATTCCTTTATCCACGGCTGCTTCAGTGCTTTCCTCACCGCCTTTAACAGCACCATCCACTTGAACACTATGGGAGAGGGAAGTACTGGCTACCTTGGCGAGAGTTGGACTTGGAATTTTACCCGTCGTGGCTCCATCTTGCTTCGGTTCTATGGCTTTCTGAGCTTCCACGCGTTGGTGCTTAATTAGAGTGCGATAAGAACCACCCTCAATAGCCACTAGGTCACTGTGAGTACCAGATTCCACGATAAATCCTCTATCGATAACGGAGATCACGTCCGCATTATTCACGGTGCTCAACCTATGCGCAATAGTGATAGTAGTGCGACCAGCAGACGCTCTTTCAAGGGCACTTTGTACAACACCCTCGGACTGAGCATCCAACGCTGCAGTAGCTTCGTCCAGGATCAAAATCTTCGGGTTTCGAATAAGTGCACGGGCAATGCACACCCGTTGCTTCTGACCTGCGCTCAGCAGGACTCCTCGCTCTCCAAGCATAGTATCATATTGCTCAGGCAGCTTCATGATGAAGTCATGAGCATTGGCCTTCTTGGCCGCTTCCACAATATCCTCGTCTGCACTTCCATACGACGTAGCACGTTCTTCCCTATTTTCTCATCAACAACAGCTTCCATAGCAGCACCCAAAGCTATGTTCTCCCGAATTGTACGGGCAAACAAAGTTGGCATCTGACGGACATATCCAATCCTACGTAGTCCAATAAAACACTACATGTTCTCCTCGTCATCAATGTTCTAAACCGGAACAGGAACCCCTGTTAATTCAGGACGGCGTAGATTACGAGCGCGGATAATATCCACCAGCTTATCCCGCTTAGTAGTAGACCTTGGCACGTACAAAACAGAGGCTTGCTCTTCCTCTCCAGAGTCCATCATTTGAAAAGATTCCTTGCAGGTGGAGTACCACTTCTGAACGTCTTCCTCCATATTCCGCACTTCCGACATAGAAAACACCCGACTCCTTTCCTCACCTTCCTGAATGCAGTAATTTTGAAGCTTCATGCAGAGAACGACGATACTCGCATTTTTATTGACATCAAAGTTCAGCCGCTTCTGAAGTATCCTCCACCTGGCAACCAGACGTCCAAAAGCCTGTTCGACATGAACGCGCATTGAGGAGAGGAAATAGTTAAAAGCTTTCTCATAATAAAAACGCACCTGCGAGGCGGGAATTGGAGTTATCAAGTAATCAGTGCACACATACGCCTCGTCTCCTACTATCCAGAACTCCACTGGTAAACCGTTATTGCGCAGATGTGTGGAAAGTTTTGACGAGGCGTAGGCAAGTGAGTCGTGCGTTGAGCCTACGCACTTGGCCGAAACAAAAAGAAACTTACCTTCTGCATCCACTACCGCCTGTACTGGAAGGGCGTAGTACCCCTTCCGGCACCAGTATTTGGCTGGATTCCGGTTTGGCGCCTTTATCTTGATGGCGATGCCATCGATAGCGCCAATACAGCCCGACAATGGGCTTACTTTCGTCCGCGATATTTTAAACCCGTTTGACAGTTTTTGTAGTTCGTCGAACGATTGCGGTATACCTGGAAGCCGCAGAACGTGTGACAAAGCTTGACATGTCTCATGAAATACATAATAAACTGTAGAACGTTGTGTTCTATACAGCTGATGGACAGTGTCAACTGTACCCCCGGTTAGAAGGCTGAGAGTAATTCCCACTCGCATGGCGGGAGATAAGACCGGTCTCCGCGCGCGTTTTCCCATATTGGTATCTTTGTTGATAAGAGGGGCTACGAGCCCGACGAGCTTGTAGAATGATTTTCGATTCATTCTATAGTCGCGTTTGAAGCTCGTCGGGCTCAAGAAATCTGTAATAGACTCGAACGTTGTATCCTTACGGGCGACAGTAGGACAAAGGTAAGATGTGATAGATCCGGTTCTGCGAAAAGTAAGTTGATGCGCGATACCTAGGCGCACTCGATGGCGACGGTTGGAATCGATATTTGCTAGCACCACGGCAAATGAGATGTTATTCGTCATGTCGGCTCCGTGATCGCCAGTGCTCTCGTGACCTGATCGTCGGCCAAGTAGCACATAGCGCATAGAAAGAAACGAAATGGCGCATATTACGGAACACAGAGCGAGAAAGCCTTTGGCCCTGCTTTCTCGAAGGGGGGCACCTGCGCCTTAATTTACAGTCCATTATATTGAGCGCTTCAAACATTCACGCCTACGAAGCGTGAACGTTCACGCTTGTTTAGACACCGCCTAATGGTGGAGCTTGGGAAGGTAGATCACTTTCAACGACATGGAAGCCGCCTTGGAATAGCTTTATACCTCTATTAAAGTCGCCTGCGTTGAATAACAGTGCCATGTGTGGCAGGGAACATGATCTTGGCAGAACACTAGTCCTTGTGCTGCTGATCTTGGGTGAAGCCCAGTGTGGCAACTTCATTCATCTCTCTTCTCCTATCGGCAATGCCTACTTTTCCACGAACATGTAGAAAAGGAAATCGCTGGTTGGCTGTGATTTGGTTACTATCTCTATAACCACTGTTAGGGTTTATGTCTGGGTTTGCATTGGGGTTTGTATTAGGGGTCGAAATGGGAGAGGTCACGAGGCATATATACGGTCAATACAAAGCTCCATCACGCCACAAATGGTTTGCACACAGCTGCCATACTTCAGTTAATTCAGTAAAATGCGCGCGTTTCACAAAAACTGTTCCAAGGCTAATGGTGGAGCTTGCGAAGGTAGATCACTCTACTCAACATGGAAGCCCCTTTGAAATAGCTTAACACCTCTATTGGAGTCACCTGCGATGAATCAGAGTGCTTTGGGTGGCAAGAAACATGATCTTGGCGAAACACTAGAGAATGTGCTGATAAATGTGGGTGTAGCCCAGTGCGTGGACCTTCTTTTTCTATATCCTCGAGTACCCCACGCATACTAGCCCACGAACATGTGTAAGAAAACAATTGCTCGTTGGCGGGGTCTCCCTTACTTTCTCTGTAAACACCGTTGGGGTTTATGTCTGGGTTTGCATTTGGGTTTGTATTAGGGGTCGAAAAGGGAGAGGTTACGAGGCATATATACGGTCAATACGAAACTCCATCATCCCTCAAATGGTTTGCACACAGCTGCCATGCTTCAGTTAATTCAATAAAATGCGCGCATTTCACCAAAACTGTTCCAAGACTAATGGTGGAGCTTGGGAAGGTAGATCACTTTCAACGACATGGAAGCTGCCTTAAAATAGCTCTATACCTCAATTAAAGTCGCCTGCGTTGAATAACAGCGCCATGTGTGGCAGGGAACATGATCTTGGCAGAACACTAGTCCTTGTGCTGCTGATCTTGGGTGAAGCCCAGTGTGGCAACTTCATTCATCCCTATTCACGAATTGGCCATGCCTGCTTTTCCACCAACATGTAGAAGGGAAAAATCGCTGGTTGGCTGTGATTTGGTTACTATCTCTATAACCACTGTTAGGGTTTATGTCTGGGTTTGCATTGGGGTTTGTATTAGAGGTCGAAATGGGAGAGGTCACGAGGCATATATACGGTCAATACAAAGCTCCATCACGCCACAAATGGTTTGCACACAGCTGCCATACTTCAGTTAATTCAATAAAATGCGCGCATTTCACCAAAACTGTTCCAAGACTAATGGTGGAGCTTGGGAAGGTAGATCACTTTCAACGACATGGAAGCCGCCTTAAAATAGCTTTATACCTCTATTAAAGTCGCCTGCGTTGAATAACAGTGCCATGTGTGGCAGGGAACATGATCTTGGCAGCACACTAGTCCTTGTGCTGATAATCTTGGGTGAGGCCCAGTGTGGCAACTTCATTCATCTCTCTTCTCCTATCGGCAATGCATACTATCCCACGAACATGTTGAAGGGAAAAATAGCTGGTTGGCTGTGATTTGGTTACTATCTCTATAACCACTGTTAAGGTTTATGTCTGGGTTTGCATTGGGGTTTGTATTAGGGGTCGAAATGGGAGAGGTCACGAGGCATATATACGGTCAATACAAAGCTCCATCACGCCACAAATGGTTTGCACACAGCTGCCATACTTCAGTTAATTCAATAAAATGCGCGCATTTCACCAAAACTGTTCCAAGACTAATGGTGGAGCTTGGGAAGGTAGATCACTTTCAACGACATGGAAGCTGCCTTAAAATAGCTTTATACCTCAATTAAAGTCGCCTGCGTTGAATAACAGTGCCATGTGTGGCAGGGAACATGATCTTGTCAGAACACTAGTCTTTGTGCTGCTAATCTTGGGTGAAGCCCAGTGTGGCAACTTCATTCATCCCTATTCTCGAATAAGCCATGCCTACTTTTCCACCAATATGTAGAAGGGAAAAATCGCTGGTTGGCTGTGTTTCGGTTACTACATCTATAACCACTGTTAAGGTTTATGTCTGGGTTTGCATTGGGGTTTGTATTAGGGGTCGAAGGGAGAGAGGTTACGAGGCATATATACGGTCAATACAAAGCTCCATCATTCCTCAAATGGTTTGCACACAGCTGCCATACTTCAGGTAATTCAATAAAATGCGCGCATTTCACAAAAACTGTTCCAAGACTAATGGTGGAGCTTGGGAAGGTAGATCACTTTCAACGACATGGAAGCCGCCTTGGAATAGCTTTATACCTCTATTAAAGTCGCCTGCGTTGAATAACAGTGCCATGTGTGGCAGGGAACATGATCTTGGCAGCACACTAGTCCTTGTGCTGATAATCTTGGGTGAGGCCCAGTGTGGCAACTTCATTCATCTCTCTTCTCCTATCGGCAATGCATACTATCCCACGAACATGTTGAAGGGAAAAATAGCTGGTTGGCTGTGATTTGGTTACTATCTCTATAACCACTGTTAAGGTTTATGTCTGGGTTTGCATTGGGGTTTGTATTAGGGGTCGAAATGGGAGAGGTCACGAGGCATATATACGGTCAATACAAAGCTCCATCACGCCTCAAATGGTTTGCACACAGCTGCCATACTTCAGTTAATTCAATAAAATGCGCGCGTTTCACAAAAACTGTTCCAAGGCTAATGGTGGAGCTTGCGAAGGTAGATCACTCTACTCAACATGGGTAGCCCCTTTGAAATAGCTTAACACCTCTATTGGAGTCACCTGCGATGAATCAGAGTGCTTTGGGTGGCAAGAAACATGATCTTGGCGAAACACTAGAGCATGTGCTGATAAACGTGGGTGTAGCCCAGTGCGTGGACCTTCTTTTTCTATATCCTCGAGTACCCCACGCATACTAGCCCACGAATATGTGTAAGAAAACAATTGCTCGTTGGGCGGGGGTCTCGCTCACTTTCTCTGTAAACACCGTTGGGGTTTATGTCTGGGTTTGCATTGGGGTTTGTATTAGAGGTCGAAATGGGAGAGGTCACGAGGCATATATACGGTCAATACAAAGCTCCATCACGACTCAAATGGTTTGCACACAGCTGCCATACTTCAGTTAATTCAATAAAATGCGCGCATTTCACCAAAACTGTTCCAAGACTAATGGTAGAGCTTGGGAAGGTAGATCACTTTCAACGACATGGAAGCTGCCTTAAAATAGCTTTATACCTCAATTAAAGTCGCCTGCGTTGAATAACAGCGCCATGTGTGGCAGGGAACATGATCTTGTCAGAACACTAGTCTTTGTGCTGCTAATCTTGGGTGAAGCCCAGTGTGGCAACTTCATTCATCTCTATTCTCGAATCGGCAATGCATACTATCTCATGAACATGTTGAAGGGAAAAATCGCTGGTTGGCTGTGATTCGGTTACTATCTCTATAACCACTGTTAGGGTTTATGTCTGGGTTTGCATTGGGGTTTGTATTAGAGGTCGAAATGGGAGAGGTCACGAGGCATATATACGGTCAATACAAAGCTCCATCACGCCACAAATGGTTTGCACACAGCTGCCATACTTCAGTTAATTCAATAAAATGCGCGCATTTCACCAAAACTGTTCCAAGACTAATGGTGGAGCTTGGGAAGGTAGATCACTTTCAACGACATGGAAGCCGCCTTAAAATAGCTTTATACCTCAATTAAAGTCGCCTGCGTTGAATAACAGTGCCATGTGTGGCAGGGAACATGATCTTGTCAGAACACTAGTCTTTGTGCTGCTAATCTTGGGTGAAGCCCAGTGTGGCAACTTCATTCATCCCTATTCTCGAATAAGCCATGCCTACTTTTCCACCAATATGTAGAAGGGAAAAATCGCTGGTTGGCTGTGTTTCGGTTACTAGGGGTTTAGGGGTTTAGGGGTTTTAGGGGTTTAGGGGTTTAGGGGTTTTTAGGTTTAGGGTTTTAGGGGTTTAGGGGTTTAGGGTTTTAGGGGTTTTAGGGGTTTAGGGGGGTTTTTAGGGGTTTAGGGGTTTTAGGGTTTTAGGTTAGGGGTTTAGGGGTTTTAGGGGTTTTAGGGTTTAGGGGTTTTAGGGGTTTAGGGGTTTAGGGGTTTGGGTGTTTTAGGGGTTTAGGGGTTTAGGGGTTTAGGGGTTTTAGGGGTTTAGGGGTTAGGGTTATAGGGAACTTCGAGAAATTCGGGGTTTTAAAGTGGGGTTAGGGAGAGGGTGGGGGGAATGCAGAGGAAGGAATGGGGTTTAAAAAAGGGTTTCAAAGAGGGTTTGAAAAAGGGTTTGAAAAAGGGTTTTGAAAAAGGGTTTGAAAATGGGTTTTGAAAATGGGTTTTTGAAAATGGGTTTTTGAAAATGGGTTTTGAAAATGGGTTTTGAAAGCGCAATATTTCTGGCTTGCTAACCATATCCCGCATCCCATCCCGTAGGTATGGTCGAAAGTACGACGCGCGGCGGGAAAGTAAAGCCTGAAACCGATCTGGTACCCTCAACGGCCACCTCTGACAAAGAGTGTCCGCTACGGGATCAACTAGTCGCA
>JARGSG010000065.1:0-29497 GCA_030374805.1 Gracilaria gracilis
GATAATCCAACCAGGAAATTATAGATTCGGGCTTTGGGGCCGGTACCCAAGCCAAGTAGCATGGGTCGAAACTAGGAGCCCCAGCGAATCCTCGTTGCGAAGTTAAAGAGTTTTTCTGCGCCCACCTACATGCTTCCAGTAATTTGGTGTTACACGAGAGCGATGCAAAGATGAGCTGTGTTTCAAGAGCGCGCTGTAAAACTATGCCTCCGATCCATTGTTCATAGTGGCAAACCTTGGTCCTTGGCATAAATTTCAGCTCTCCTTTCAAGAACGTAAGAACTTTGTCATTTCGTGAAGAGTAGTAGTCCAGAAGTCGTTTGTTTTCACTAGAATATTCGTAGTGGCTGATTGTTCTAGAAACACGAGATCGTTTAAACTGGAAGCATACTTTGCCTTCACGTTTCACAAGAAACCCAAGCCTGTGGTAACGTTGATCGGGGGAAACCAATAGAAATTGCGGACATACGTTTCCATTCGCGACATCCAACAGAAACTGTGGTAACCAGGTGTCAGGTGGCAGACTTTCATTCTTGATACACGAAGGATCGTTGTACAACGAAAGGAGAATGGGCATTCTCTCCTTCGTTGAAGAATGTATATGGGACATCATAATGATTCGGATGCCTCGGAACAAAGAAACTAAAAGGAGGGATCGGTTTTTCGGTTGCAGAGATCCAGGAGAGTATGAGAGAATGAACGACTAGACGGCCTGCGTTTGTGCACGATTACGATTTTTTACAAAAAGTACCGTAAGAAAACAAAATAATCACCTATCCAAGAATACTAAAGCTTCCTGAAAGCGTCTGGCTTCAGCTGCTGAATCTGGCGTGTTCTCTAGCGCGCTCGCATTATCACACCGATCTAAACCATTGAAAATGCTTTCAGGTATATGTATTTGAATCGTGAACTTCTTTTTCATTCTTTCCTCAAGTGGAGAGGGCCACTCAGGAACTACTATCGTCAAACTCCAGTAGGGAGGAGAAACTGCCTTCCTTTTCGTCCTCCTCTTCTGATGCTCACGTATCCTAGCATTCGGGCTCTATCCTTTAGACTGGTTTGAAGTCGTACAAATCCATTTGGAATAAACAACTCCTTCTGCATACGACTCCAGCTCCCGACTCCATACTGTTCAATACCTTGGCGTAGTAATTTGTCTTCCCTGGGTGAGAATGAACCAGTCCTCAGTTGCAGTCAGTTCAGGCTCGCCCGTAGTTGAAAACTTTTGGTTCCACCCAAGAGATCTCTTTTTTTCCTACTGGTCCTTGATCTCTTCTGAGCAACACCATCATCTGAATCATCGTCAGAAAACAGATGAATCTTCAATATCTCATCAGCCTCATTGCCTTTCACTTTATCAAGGTTGCTGGCCAAATTCTTCTCCGTTTCTTGACCGAGGCAAATTATATTGGTGAAAACTTCATCAAGTTTCTCCTCCTCCCTGTCAATGATATGTTGGACGGAGGTTAACAGGGATGAAACACCTAACTGGTCAATAGACAACCCTCTGGCCCCATTGTACCTTTCGATCATATACTCTTTCAATGACTTCATTTCGCTCCTGAAGATGTCTTCATTCAAGAAAGGCTTCCATTTCACAAAACGAGATTTGCAATTCGAACCCAGCTTTTTCAGCACATGAACTTCACCTGAGCCACTAAGAACGGTGGATTTCACCAGAGAGATAACAGCTCTAAACAGTCTTGTTGTCAAAGCACTGTTACTTCCATTAATGAAGATGTATGTGCTCCTATCTAGTAGAGAATAGAGTTGTTTCTCAGAGATTTCATTCAATTGCATGTCGTTCCTAAGCGTGAAAACTAGGCCTTTCGCTTCCATGCATTGTACTTTAGCTGAGAGATGCTCTCGAAGAATTCCAGCTTGTTTTATCCCGTAGCACTTCTTCACGCACTCTTCAATAAACTTCCCGGACATTCCAACATCAAGAACTTTGCGAATGCCAGGCAATTCCGCTACTGAGAGAAGACAGCTGACCACTTGCGGGAAGTCCACATTCTCTTTCAGCTGAGGCTCAGAACCTCGGTCACATGTTGCAGGACCTAAATTTTCAAGTTTTGCAAGCTCTTTCCGTTCACGATGTTTCTTCGAATGACCTCCACCTTCACGATTCACAAGCTCTTTCCGTTCAAGATCTTCTTTCGAGCGACCTCCATATTCAAGATTCACAAACTCTTTCCGCTCACGATGTTCTTCATGGAAGCTTTCGCGAAAGTGACGTTCACTGCCGCAGAAATTAATAACCGCCCCAAGAGATTTCACTGGAACTGCGGACTTGGCAGCCACGGTGTCTCTGGCCTCAAACTGGGCTGTTATCTCCTCTGAATCTCCACCTCCGTCCCTAAATTGACCCAAGGGGATGATATCTTGTGAGGTCCTCGCCTTTTTCCGGGGAAAATTCGTATGTTCCTCACTAATCTTCTTGTATCTCTCCCAACACTCTCCCGGATTCCGATCCCGAGGAAGAAGTTGATTATTTGCCAAAGTCTCCCAGAAATTGAGCTCCAAGTGCTTCCAGAGCCACTATGTGCTTCCTCTAAGGCTGCGTCCCGCAATTGCTGGTCCTCCTCGGACATCCAGTTCTTACCAGACATTTTCTGTGTGATATGAGACTCTCCAACGGGAAGAAATTCGAATGTGCTCCGCCGCTCGGTCGCTCTCCGAGTGAATCGGACGAGGAAGTGCCGATCTAGAGCACGAAATGGGTTTTGAGGTACCTTCGCAACGGCTTGCTTGGAACATGTTTTTCATTCGTGTGTTTTGGATTAGGATTTTTTTCGTTTTTCACAAGTTTTATTTTAAGATTCGCTACAAGATGTCATCTAGAAGATGCGAAGATGACATCTTTCTTTGCCCGCCAGTACAGTCCCGTTCCGAGGCACCATCATGCGTAGCCAACACCATAGTTATTTCCACATTGTTTATATCTCACACTGCGAACCGCTCCTTCTCCTTCCCTTCCACTCCCTGCACTTCAATCGAAACAACAACGACACGGTAGAGATTTGGCGCGGAATCCTTTTTAGAGCAGATTTCACGAATTGAGGTGTTCAAGTCGTCGTGTTGCTTTTCGCCGCCGTTGCGCATGGAACCCTTGGTGTAGTTTCGGTAGTGGCAAGGCGTGTTATACGATTTAGCCTACGCAATGAAGTGAGTACGGGGCGCTTGCAAAGACCAATATGTCACGTTTGTGCATAATAGAAATCTTGGTTTTAAGGAATACAGGAATAAGCACAATAAATCAGGATGGCTTCTGGGCGGAGTCTTGAAGTGTACAACTTCAACACGGGGTGGAACCATGTCCTAGGACACCATGAAAAAGTGGTTCATGTTCTTGCATCACGGAATTTTCAGAAAAAGTTTTAGTTTTTGTAAATAAATACCAATTTTTTTGGAAACATCCCGCGCGCTTTGCACGAACATGAACCAAGTTTTCGCCATGTCCTAGGACATGGCCTCCTCAACACATTGCTCCGCGTCCGCATTCGTCCATGGTGTATGACCAGGGGCTCTTGTCCCAAAATATAACTTGAATGCTTCATGTCCTAGGACACCATGAAAAAGTGGTTCATGTTCTTGCATCACGGAATTTTCAGAAAAAGTTTTTGTAAATAAATACCAATTTTTTGGAAACATTCCGCGCGCTTTGCACGAACATGAACCAAGTTTTCGCCATGTCCTAGGACATGGCCTCCTCAACACATTGCTCCGCGTCCGCATTCGTCCATGGTGTATGACCAGGGGCTCTTGTCCCAAAATATAACTTGAATGCTTCATGTCCTAGGACACCATGAAAAAGTGGTTCATGTTCTTGCATCACGGAATTTTCAGAAAAAGATTTTGTAAATAAATACCAATTTTTTGGAAACATCCCGCGCGCTTTGCACGAACATGAACCAAGTTTTCGCCATGTCCTAGGACATGGCTCCGTTATGTGGCACCTGAAATTATATCGCGCACAAGTGGCCCACAAGTGCAATTTTAATGAAACGGACACCGGCCACAGTGAAAGGAGAGTCGAAAGACCACGTGTAAAACACCTTTTTGCACTTCACACGTATCCCACGTTTACTAAAGTAATTTACGGCATATAGATACACACATCAGCAATTCTTCACCATGTGTATTATGTACTACTAACGGGTGCCATTTATTCTCGAACGGTTTGAAGGATCTCCACAATGCTGGCTGTTTTCAACAGTTTGAACAGATGTTCACAATAATGGCTGTTTTGTAAAGCATTGATTGTTATGGAAGGAAGCGTTTATGAGTTTCGAATTTCTGAAGTTCAGTGGATATAGCTTTACTCCAGGGTTCAGCCGACTTGACCAGCAAGATTGGGAAACTTGTCTGGTGAAAAGCATCACGGAATTCTCAAAAAAAGTTTTTGTAAATAAATACCAATTTTTTGAAAACATCCCGCGCGCTTTGCACGAACATGAACCAAGTTTTCGCCATGTCCTAGGACATGGCCCCCTCAACACATTGCTCCGCGTCCGCATTCGTCCATGGTGTATGACCAGGGGCTCTTGTCCCAAAATATAACTTGAATGCTTCATGTCCTAGGACACCATGAAAAAGTGGTTCATGTTCTTGCATCACGGAATTTTCAGAAAAAGATTTTGTAAATAAATACCAATTTTTTGGAAACATCCCGCGCGCTTTGCAGGAACATGAACCAAGTTTTCGCCATGTCCTAGGACATGGCCTCCTCAACACATTGCTCCGCGTCCGCATTCGTCCATGGTGTATGACCAGGGGCTCTTGTCCCAAAATATAACTTGAATGCTTCATGTCCTAGGACACCATGAAAAAGTGGTTCATGTTCTTGCATCACGGAATTTTCAGAAAAAGATTTTGTAAATAAATACCAATTTTTTGGAAACATTCCGCGCGCTTTGCACGAACATGAACCAAGTTTTCGCCATGTCCTAGGACATGGCCTCCTCAACACATTGCTCCGCGTCCGCATTCGTCCATGGTGTATGACCAGGGGCTCTTGTCCCAAAATATAACTTGAATGCTTCATGTCCTAGGACACCATGAAAAAGTGGTTCATGTTCTTGCATCACGGAATTTTCAGAAAAAGTTTTTGTAAATAAATACCAATTTTTTGGAAACATCCCGCGCGCTTTGCACGAACATGAACCAAGTTTTCGCCATGTCCTAGGACATGGCTCCGTCATGTGGCACCTGAAATTATATCGCGCACAAGTGGCCCACAAATGCAACTTTAATGAAACGGACACCGGCTACAGTGAAAGGAGAGTCGAAGTGCCACGTGTAAAAACACCTTTTTGCACTTCACACGTATCCCACGTTTACTAAAGTAATTTACGGCATATAGATACACACATCAGCAATTCTTCACCATGTGTATTATGTACTACTAACGGGTGCCATCTATTCTCGAACGGTTTGAAGGATCTCCACAATGCTGGATGTTTTCAACAGTTTGAACAGATGTTCACAATAATGGCTGTTTTGTAAAGCATTGGATGTTATGGAAGGAAGCGTTTATGAGTTTCGAATTTCTGAAGTTCAGTGGATATAGCTTTACTCCAGGGTTCAGCCGACTTGACCAGCAAGATTGGGAAACTTGTCTGGTGAAAAGCATCACGGAATTCTCAAAAAAAGTTTTTGTAAATAAATACCAATTTTTTGGAAACATCCCGCGCGCTTTGCAGGAACATGAACCAAGTTTTCGCCATGTCCTAGGACATGGCCTCCTCAACACATTGCTCCGCGTCCGCATTCGTCCATGGTGTATGACCAGGGGCTCTTGTCCCAAAATATAACTTGAATGCTTCATGTCCTAGGACACCATGAAAAAGTGGTTCATGTTCTTGCATCACGGAATTTTCAGAAAAAGTTTTTGTAAATAAATACCAATTTTTTGGAAACATTCCGCGCGCTTTGCACGAACATGAACCAAGTTTTCGCCATGTCCTAGGACATGGCCTCCTCAACACATTGCTCCGCGTCCGCATTCGTCCATGGTGTATGACCAGGGGCTCTTGTCCCAAAATATAACTTGAATGCTTCATGTCCTAGGACACCATGAAAAAGTGGTTCATGTTCTTGCATAACGGAATTTTCAGAAAAAGTTTTTGTAAATAAATACCAATTTTTTGAAAACATCCCGCGCGCTTTGCAGGAACATGAACCAAGTTTTCGCCATGTCCTAGGACATGGCTCCGTCATGTGGCACCTGAAATTATATCGCGCACAAGTGGCCCACAAATGCAACTTTAATGAAACGGACACCGGCTACAGTGAAAGGAGAGTCGAAGTGCCACGTGTAAAACACCTTTTTGCACTTCACACGTATCCCACGTTTACTAAAGTAATTTACGGCATATAGATACACACATCAGCAATTCTTCACCATGTGTATTATGTACTACTAACGGGTGCCATCTATTCTCGAACGGTTTGAAGGATCTCCACAATGCGGGATGTTTTCAACAGTTTGAACAGATGTTCACAATAATGACTGTTTTGTAAAGCATTGGATGTTATGGAAGGAAGCGTTTATGAGTTTCGAATTTCTGAAGTTCAGTGGATATAGCTTTACTCCAGGGTTCAGCCGACTTGACCAGCAAGATTGGGAAACTTGTCTGGTGAAAAGCATCACGGAATTCTCAAAAAAAGTTTTTGTAAATAAATACCAATTTTTTGGAAACATCCCGCGCGCTTTGCACGAACATGAACCAAGTTTTCGCCATGTCCTAGGACATGGCTCCGTCATGTGGCACCTGAAATTATATCGCGCACAAGTGGCCCACAAATGCAACTTTAATGAAACGGACACCGGCTACAGTGAAAGGAGAGTCGAAGTGCCACGTGTAAAACACCTTTTTGCACTTCACACGTATCCCACGTTTACTAAAGTAATTTACGGCATATAGATACACACATCAGCAATTCTTCACCATGTGTATTATGTACTACTAACGGGTGCCATCTATTCTCGAACAGTTTGAAGGATCTCCACAATGCTGGCTGTTTTCAACAGTTTGAACAGATGTTCACAATAATGGCTGTTTTGTAAAGCATTGGATGTTATGGAAGGAAGCGTTTATGAGTTTCGAATTTCTGAAGTTCAGTGGATATAGCTTTACTCCAGGGTGCAACAGACTTGACCAGCAAGATTGGGAAACTTGTCTGGTGAAAAGCATCACGGAATTTTCAAAAAGGGTTTTTGTAAACAAATACCAATTTTTTGGAAACATCCCGCGCGCTTTGCACGAACATGAACCAAGTTTTCGCCATGTCCTAGGACATGGCTCCGTCATGTGGCACCTGAAATTATATCGCGCACAAGTGGCCCACAAGTGCATTTTAATGAAACGGACACCGGCTACAGTGAAAGGAGAGTCGAAGTGCCACGTGTAAAACACCTTTTTGCACTTCACACGTATCCCACGTTTACTAAAGTAATTCACGGCATATAGATACACACATCAGCAATTCTTCACCATGTGTATTATGTACTACTAACGGGTGCCATCTATTCTCGAACAGTTTGAAGGATCTCCACAATGCTGGCTGTTTTCAACAGTTTGAACAGATGTTCGCAATAATGGCTGTTTTGTAAAGCATTGGATGTTATGGAAGGAAGCGTTTATGAGTTTCGAATTTCTGAAGTTCAGTGGATATAGCTTTACTCCAGGGTTCAACAGACTTGACCAGCAAGATTGGGAAACTTGTCTGGTGAAAAGTAGCTATTGGTTATAAAGGATTTTCGATATTCAGTTTGACGTTTGGTTCTCTTTTGTGAAGAGGTTATCTATTTTTTTCACTATGACGGCCGTGAGAATAGTTTAATGTTAGGAGGTGCAATTAGCATCGAAAAATTGCTTTCTGTGCGGAAGAGGAACACTACGACTATGGAATAACCATGAAATAGGGTATCTACAGATGGGTTTCTGTTTCGATGGTGAGTGTTGTTCTCGTTGGGGAATCGAAAGAATTAGTAGTGAACTCAAATCTCTTTATATAGCGAGGTTTGGAATCGCTTCCTTGAGGTTAAACAGTTACATGTTTCATGACAGGTATACAATGAATAGTCGGAAAAGTTGGGACTTTTCAAAGGTGGTCTGAAAAAGGAGGTGGAGGACATCCATTCATTGGAAAGGGCAACTCTCAGGGCCCTTGAATACCTCAGGTACGCCGGTAGCTTTATTAAAATGTTTGTAATGCCGCCTTTTTCTCCTCAATTTTCTTTTAACTTCGTATCCATGGGCACCGCTTTCTTCTTGATAGTTTCGTTCAACGCCTTCTTCTTGATGGTTTCGTTCAACGTATGCAGCTTTCCTATTTCGTTTTTAGTATCCTCTAACGTTGAATTGCTTGTGCTGCCATCTCCAGGTTGAGAAGAAGCAGGCTGTGAATTGTAATCAGCATTTTCATTTTCATTTTGAGTGGCCGCTCATGCTGCGATTCTTTCCGATCGAAAAAGAAGTCGTAACGGTGCGATTCTTTCCACTTCTATTTTATATTTAGACTTTGTTGCTTTTCTTACTTTAAAATCCTCCAATGCCCAATCCATCACATTACAATTTCCTACAATTCTTTCATATTTGTTAGTATCCGGCTCTAGTGTTTTATGAAAATTGGCTCACGGTCGCATCTATAGCGTTCTCACTTTCATAGCTTTTCTCGGATGCCTTCATCAAGTTTCATCCATAAGTTCTTGTATACTTTGCGTTTCATTTGTCTCATTTGTCTCACCATTGCTTTACGAAATTATTTATTCATCTTTAGATGAAAGGCCGACTTCATCTCATCCCATGTGAAATTTCTTCCTTCATTCTACTTATATTGAGAAGAGCAGCCAAGTAGTAAAACAGCGAACTTGAAGGCCAAAAGGTTATCAACCGTTCTTGTGATTTCAATTGACCCCAATAAAAGCCACGTCGCATATTCCAATCAGAGTTGCGAGGATTTTTGCAATCATGTTTGCAATCATGTATGGCTCTCCAACTTGTTATCAGGATTATCGTACAAATAATTAATTGCCCACCTTCTCTGCGAGAGACCTTGTGGTGTTAATTAATTCACGAAAACAGGTCATCTGATGGGGAATAAATATGAGCCTCCTAAGCTTCGGGCATTAAATGGATACGCCACTGGCCAAAACTTCATAGCGCAGTTCAATTCCTCGTCTGGTAAATACCACATAGATCATTGCCAGTCTTCTTCATCATGTCCTGTTCATCATTCCACAACATTTAAGATCCTTTCAGGATCTATGCGCGACAAATTCCCCCTAACATAACGAAAAGAAATCCATCCCGAACACCATGGAGCGGAAAAACAAGATCCCCATATCAATCCCTCCCACAAAAAGGGAATATAAGTTCCAGTGCTAACCAAGGCTACACAATTTGACAAAGAAAAATGAAACATGTAATGGACCGTTAGCCTCAAAGGAAGAAAACTGAGCTTCATTACCAGATATATTTGCGAAATTCGTTGGATTCTTACAGTCGATTGTCCTCCTGAACCCAGAAATGAGACCCATACATGGGCCCCCTAGAGCCCTAACTTGGCCAACTAGGGCCCTAACATCAAATTCCCCCCCCTAAACGAAAACCCCCGTAGTGGGCTTAACTAATTCCCCCCCTAATCCCCTAATTCCCCCCTAATTCCCCCCTAATTCCCCCCTAATTCCCCCCCTAATTCCCCCCTAATCCCCCCTAATTCCCCCCTAATCATCCCCTAATCATCCCCTAAACTCCCCCCCTAATTCCCCCCCTAATTCCCCCCCTAATTCCCCCCTAATTCCCCCCTAATTCCCCCCTAAATCCCCCCTAATTCCCCCCTAATTCCCCCTAAAAACCCTAAACCCTAAAACCCTAAACCCCTAAAACCTAAAACCCCTAAACCCTAATTCCCCCCCTAAACCCCTAATTCCCCCCCTAATTCACGGTTAGGACCGATCATCACTCACTTCAATAGATCCTCAATTAGGCCGATTGTAGCGGGAGTCTAGCTCTGTGGAGATTTCGTCTCTCAGAGTTTAAGTACGACGTTGTGCGTCGTGCTGGCGTCAAACACTAAGCGGCAGATGCACTGTCCCGTATAGCCACTGATTGTTTGGACGAGACACCTCTCGATACCGACATTCCATGCTTTGCCATAGAACCCTCTGGGGACTATGATTGTCTGATGGCTACTGTGAGGAAAGGGAATACCATGTATGAGAACGTACTTCTAGATTGGGAAGAACCAGAGAAAGGCCCAGAACGGGAAGTAGTGATGGCTGTCGAAAGCGAACAGGAGGAAGCTATGCTGATTGCGGTCGATGACTTTCTGGAACAGCACTCGCAAGACTCCTGGTGCAAGAAAGTAGCCGAGGAGGTGGGGAAACCACAGTCCCGATTCGGGTACGACTACCATGTTTTTCTCACCAGAACCTCGCCAGCAATACAGCAATTGGTACCGTCCACCATACGAGACCACGTCCTCTACTTATCCCGCTACCCTCGCTTAGCGGGACATCCTGGTGGGAGAAGAATGTACGCGACCCTACGTCGAAACTTCTACTGGCCATTTATGGCCAATGATGCCAACCAGACTGTCAAGAACTGTCGCTCCTGTGAAGCCACCAGAAAGACACGCACAAGCACCGGAAATTCTTCAAGTTGTTTCCCGCAGTGGGTTCACTGGAATTTGTAGCCATGGACATTCTGGGCCCACTTTCCAAAACCGAGCATGGCAAAAGGTTCATCCTGGTTATTACAGACCGCTTCTCCAAATTGACACGAGCAATACCCCTCAGAGCCACTCAGGCGACCAACACCTCGCTGGCCTTCTTAGAGAACTGGATATTCCCGTATGGGGCACCGCAATTTTTACTGACGGATAATGGTCCCCAGTTTGTTGCCAAGTTCCTTGAAGCACTTTGTGGGAACCTGAGTATACGCCATCTATTAACGTCAGCGTATCACCCCCAAACGAACGGGCAAGCGGAAAGGTTTAACCGGACCCTCGTGGCTCGTCTCAGACACTACATGTCTGAGAACCAGCACGACTGGAACGAGCTGGTCCAACCGTTGGTCTTTGCATACAATACCCAATTCCATCGCACAACGGGAACCACGCCCTTTGACTGGGTTCTCACGCGTCACCCTCCCGGAATTGTCGTCAACGCGCCGACATCGGCCTTATCTACTGCTGGGCCTGTGGACCCGGATTCGGTAGCAATGTAACGTCTAACAAGCTCCAATATTCGGTTCCTCCTTTCTAAGACTAAGACCAAGATTGACGCAGCCCAACAACGGTACAAGGCTGAATTTGACTCCCGTGTAAGAGCTACCGTCTCTATTTCCCCTGGGGACTACGTCTCCCTTGACAAGCCGCCAAGGAAATCGACCGAAACGGCAGAAGATGAAGGCATTGCCCGAAAGCTTTTACCGCGCACCACCGGTCTCTTCCAGGTTGTCAAAGTTACAAACACCACTGTGACCGTATTGGACGGCACCCTTCATGACACGGTCTCCATCAACCGTGTCACCAAAGCCCCTCGCGATACAGATGCACAAACCCTTCGGGACGGCGCCGGCCACCCTCCGAATGAACCGCCGACTCGTGAACCCGTAAGGGACGCACAAGCCCCTCAAGAGCCGCCTTGCATCAGGGCGGCGCGTAAGCAGGTCTCTGTCTACCTTGATGCCCAACCGGTTTCGGATGAGGCCTCTGACGAAGCACATCCCCTGGAGCTTATGGAGGAGCCGCCGAATCCCGTGAATAGGTCGTCGAAAAAATCGTCGGCGAGGGTATCGCAGGCGACGGCGCACCTGTCGTGAAGGTCCGTTGGTACAATTGCCCACCCTCACAAGACACATGGGAGCCAATGGAATCCGTTCCATACAACTTTGTTGCCCGATATCGTTCACGCACTTAACGCGCATACTAGCGCTCTAAACATCGCAGTTGAGCACAACCCTTACCGGCACAATTTTCGATCTATGTAATAGGCCACTTTTCCGAAGCCCTCTTTCTTTTATTCTATGCACACCTTTGAGTACAAAACTCAGCCTAAGAAGAGATGGCAATTAACACAACCACCCTCCTTCTTCACCGGAATATCCACGCGGGGCTTCGCTCACTTCTATAGAACACGGTGCGCAGCTTACCGTTGCAAACATGCACGGCGCATGATGCACATCACGCGGCACTCAGACGACCCATCAGGACGCACGCACGACACGGGCTACTGCGCCTGCCCATGCAGTACATCAGTACAGTACATAGCCACGTGGCGCGTGGCCGCTTGGTAACCGATTGAGTTGCCAGTAATGCCCGTAGAGGGACGCGCGACAACGTCAAAAAATTCTAAGTAGTTTGGCGTTGCGGGCAGCCCAAAACGGAACATACGAGCGGCTAAAACGCCCGCGTTTCCGAGTTGCAGGCCAAACAATAAATCGGCCTTTTTGGTACCTCCCGAAGAGGTAGTGCCGTGCAACTTTATTTGATTCGCCTTGCAAGTCGCCCCTGGCCCCACGCCGCGCACGTGCCAACATTCAACCCCAGAGGGCATACATCTGCATTGCTGGTCGGCGGTGCACGCCACCAAGCACGATTCGCCGCCGCACACCTTGCCAGTTTGGACGCTCGTCCTCACGAAGCGCAGGTAATCCGCCTCTCTGTATGATGAATCAGCATTCACGACCTTAGTGTGTCTGCTCTACTCCTCGTTCCCAGTGCGGGCACGACGTCGGCGCTGAACCGCGAAAGATGGTCCGCCCGTATCAAACTCTTCACCCATTGATGATTCGAGAGTCAGGAGACCGGGACCTCCACCGATCAGAGGCTGGTAATCAAACCCTTTGGAATCGCCACTAGGACTACTAGCCGGATTGGGAACAGACGCACCCGGCGCCGCTGCTCCAGCAGCGCCTGTCATTCCTGCAATCCTTGGGGTGAGAACGACTTCAATGCCACTTTGTGGAGCTTAAGGCTCGCCACCCTCGTTCGAAGAACCCTCGGGAGGCACACGCATGAACGAGAGCGAGCGACGGCCTCATTACCACGGTGAAGCACTACGGACGTCTGGGTCCGCATACTGGTACCCCGCACGGGTTGTTCGCGAGCAACAGCAGACACTCGACCATCTTGGAAGTCCTCAATCCCAAAGCGGGCGCTCACATTAGCTAGGATTTCCGATGCCAGAATACCACTGTGTTTGGCCACGATGGCTGTCAAAGTCTGACGCGTGCAAACAACCCTCTGGGAAATAACTGGCATTAACGACACGTCTCGGACCCAGGATCGGGCTGCGATGAGTGCACCCAGGACAGAAGTCGGGGCATAGACGCCCATTCTCTGGCATTTTGACCCTATACCGGTTAATGCAGCTTCAACCTCGGGACTGTAGACCCCACCAGGAGCAATGCTGACTCCCGAAATGAACCCGAACTGCATGGGAGCAGAAGCGGGCAACGCCCCTGGAGCAATGGCCGTACCCGGGCCAACCACAACGCCGCTAGAAGTCCGACCCAGACTGGAAACAACCGGAACGCCCACCATTGCATTTGGTGAGGACGAAACACGTCCGGAAGCCCTACTGGGAGCAATAAACGTCCCCGGGTTTCCCACAGATACGGGGGCGATAGGCGCTGAAGGTACGTTCGCGGTATCAGGCAGGGCAGGACCCTCATCTTCGTCGTCGTCCTCCTCTTCCAAGCCCATTACGAGCAAGGTTCCAGGGTTATCTGGCAGTGATCGGCCAGGTAGCGGGACTCGGGGATCTTCCAAGCAAGCAGCGACAAAAACGACACCGCGGAGCCGATAATCCTTGAACTCAGGAGCCTCCGAGTTTGGGATTCTCTCACAGACGGTAAGAAAGGCGGCATACACTCGTAAGCCTTTCCATCTTCGCGCACCGCAGGATGTCGCGGAATGTCGTATTACGTGTCTGTCTTGTAATCGTACCACAAGAACCCAGGTGTTTGGGACCAGTCAATGCAAATCACATCTGATAGGAGTGACCGAACGTCAGCAAAGCCGTAGTTACACCCACGAAGGATTTTTTGAATACCCAAACGACGGGCATAGATAATCACAGCAGCCGGTAACGGGAACAACCAACCAATTGGAGACAGCAGGTTATCGTCATGGTACAACCGCTTATCGCGGCACTTTGTGCGAATCGGTACCCCATAGCGGGCTGCATACAACCATCCCATGAAGAAGAACAGTACGCATTCGGCAAAAAAGGCCTGCCAGATGGCATCTGTGAACTCATTTCGTGGTTCTAACATCAGGTTGGTGTAGTATGCTGTGAAAGAAGGCGTCGGTATACCCAAATGACGGGACACCGACATTATTTCCTCCATGGACGTCCCAATTGGTACATAGTGCTTTGCACGATCGGCCGGGAGCATATCGAAATACTCCTGGTTGTGCCATCCGAACAGGTACTTGTGCGTACCCTTTATACGGGCATCGTCGGCGAAAAACTCCCCCCAGTACTCTCGGTCCCGGACACAATATATCTCGTCGAAGGGGGCTCGAACGCGATGGCACCAAGAAGAAAATAACCCATCGGAGGTATCTTCAGATTCTCTCCAAACTGAGCGTAGTCTGCTCCTAGTCGGCCAATTATATCGGCCATTATTCTCTGATATTCGATCTCCTCCCAGCAACAGGCAAACGGTATGTCCCGGCAGATGTCACCAGTGTTGGGCGTGCGAATTTCCCTCGAAGAATTGATGGCCATGTGTCCCTACCGGGCCTGCCAAGATTCCACGCGGTTGCGGCGGTTCTTCTGCAAAAAACATTGATAGGTCGGTACCGAACCGAACCACTTCGCGTCAGAGTACAGTGTCCCCATGGGTAGGTACTTCTGCACCGGATATGGAGTCGGAATATGACGAGCACCGACATGTACCCTACCCGGGTTAGTGATGTGATCAAACGTTTGAGTGGGATTCACCCACTGTCCTCCCGCTTGGGGCGTCCTACTGGTGTACGGGACAGCTGTTGCCGGAGTAACGTTCGCGGCTGGGGCCGGAGGTATCGGGACGCGAGGAATTCTCTCTTCGGGATCGAACATCTAATCGAGCTGCATAGCGCAATCAATCGCGCCAAGCAAGGGACCGGGCGGCTGTCGTTCCCGAAAGAGTCGTACTAACAGGAAACCACAGGTATCTTGGCTCCCGCGATTGCAAAAAGCTACAAAGAAGACGGCGCTCAATACCACCCAAACGGGTTTTGACCTTTCGAAGCCTGGACAGGCAAGGAGCCAGACTTCACGTCGGGACATTCTAACTTGGGTTGACGCGACCTCGGGACGAGGTCGGATTTAAGAAGGGGAGTCTGTAGTGCAATGGCACTGGCCCATATTGGGCATGCATAATAAGTAGACGTAGTAGTTAGTATGCACAAGGGGGCCCCTTAAGATGTCCAAATGTAGGGCTCATGCACTGTGTTGTGCCAGTCCTCAGCGACCCCCTTTGTAGGTAGATTGTTTATTCTTTTTCGACACGTGGCTGCTTTCCTCGGAGATGCACTTAAGCACTTCCTGCTGGGCAGAGCTGACCGTGGTAAACCTCAAGCACCCCCTAGCCGATTCTTCATCGTCTAGTTCCCCAGAGAGCCATTCTGCCGCCGCTACCGGTGCTACACGCCTGTCTCGTGCCGCGTTGTTATCGTCGCTGCACGCTCCTTTGTCCCTGCTTGAGTGCTGCGCATAGCATCCCTATTTCTTGGGCATTGTTGATACTCACTCGCGTGAGTGTACTTCAGTGCGCACTTGCTGAGCGGCAGGTCACGCCGTCACACACGCACCTGGCGGTGCAAGCGGCGCACATGTCGGGCCCACGTTGCGTGAGCTTCACTTGAGCTGTAAAAATTTGCGCCCATTTGGGTCAAGCCGATCGTTTGCGATATTCAAATTGCGCGCTTTAGCGGTGGTTGCGCCCCATGCGTTGCCGCCTTCACGCGCTGTGATCGCCGCGCTGACGGTAGGTGCGTCGCCCGTGTTTGATCTTCGTTTGCTTTGATTCTCGCCGCTGCGCTGTAAAGCAGCCGCACGCGCGCATCTGCCGCCGTGCACGCCTGCCTCCGCGCGCGCGTACCTGCCACCACACTTGCCTGCCCCACGCGCTTTCGTCGCGAGTGCGTGCTGAAGCCGCTGCCGAGCAGTCGCAGTGCGACTGTCGTACGTCGCCTGCGCGCCGCCTGCCCGTCGGCCTGCCCGACCGCTCGCCCGCCCGCTAGCCCGCCGCCATTTCACAGCCGTCGCAGTATCAGGCGAGCCGCCTGCTGGAGCTCGTCACCCTCAATAGAGCTACCGTGCGCCACTCCGATCACGTCGACGTCGACCACTGAGCGCGCCACCACCCCACGCTGCAGGGCTTCGTGTACCACGACGGTCGCACCGCCCGCCTCATCCTGTACAGCTGCCAGCTGGGCGCCGTCCCGCTCCACCCGCAGCAGCCGCAGCAGCCGCAGCAGCCGCAGTAGCATGCGTCATCGCACCTGCCGCCGGACGAGGTGCCCACTACCGACATCGCCACCAACCAGCAGCGTGCCGCCCACCCGCTGCCGCGCGTGAACAGCGCGCGCTCTAGCATTTCCTGTCGTCCATGCCGTCTTTGGAAAGATGGCCGAACCGCTTTCAGGCAGCTCGACGCGTCTGCACGACGACCACGCTGCTTCTGCAGCTGCTGCTGGGCTGAATGCGCACATCGCCGTGCCGCAGCAGGCGCCGCAGCCCGTCGCCGCTGCCACTCGAATCACGCCAGCAGAGTACGAGGAGTTTGGATCCAAAGCGCCTACCACTAACTTGTACCACGACGTGGAGGAAGACGTTGACGATAAAGCTACGTATAGCATACTCTACCGCCAAATCCGTCCTCGTGTGGCGCGTAGAGACAGCGTTTCCTGGTTAGCCGAAGGAGCATGGGCGTGTAGCCTGTCTAGTACTTCACACATGGCGCACTGGCCGATTACGGCTTCCGCGAGGCGCGCGGCGGCGGCGGCGTAATTCCGTCCGTGAATGAGTCGCGCGGGGTGTTTGAGCGCGCGTTGCTACGCACGGTGCGGTACGTGCAGGTTCTCGGCAAGCAGATGATGCTGGTGGGCGAGCCGCCCCACCTGAGGCGCGGCACGTTCGGCTGCAAGCGCTGGCTGCGGCAGCATGAGGCGCGCTTCGAGCAGTGGCAGCGCGCGGAGGGTGATCAGCTGACGGTGTGCGTGGAAGCGCCGCGCGCGCTGGCGCTGTGGCGGCAGCGCTACATGAACGGCGTGCTCAGTGCCGTTGCCCGTCAGAGGAAAGCGCGCGCGCTGCTGCTCAGCGGGCTGCCGTGCGACAATGCGCGGTGGGACGCGCGCGACTGCCGCGCGGTGAGCGAGAAAACGCCGCTGTACCGCGACAGCAACGACGTGAGCGAGAAGGGAGCGGTGTACATGGCGACCAAGTGGAAGAGTGATCCGCGGAGGTGGTTTCCGGAGGGGTCGCGCGTGCCGTAGTTTACATAGTACCAAGTTCGTACTACGAAGTTGGTAGTACGAATGCGCTTGGCGCTGGGAACCATGCTGATTGGCGCCGAGCTGTGGCGTGCGGCGCGAGTGGCGCGCGTGCGCTTCCAACAAAGTCGACTTCCTGCTGCGCGAGGGCGGAAGCGCGAGCGCGAGCGCGCGCCACGCCACTTGGCACTGCTGCTGTGGCGCGGCGCGCTGGGCGTGGCACCTGCGCTGCACGCGCTCTCTGGTGGCGCTGCGCCGAGTTTAGTATGAGGCAGTGTACATCAACGCATGCGCTGTAAGGCGCCCCTGATTCTTTAACCCTAAAAATAGTGCGTGGTTTGCGCCCGCGCAACGCCCTATGTGCGCTCACGGTCATGGTGGACACGCGCCGCGTAACTGTTTAACTTGTTATTTGCGCGAACAACTTTAAAGTGTTGTTTCAAAAACGGGGTTTTGGAGGGCGATTTTGGCATGCTAGCTTGAGCTACAAGGATGTCTTGCCCAGCACAACTCGTTTTGCAAACCAGGTTTTCATATGATTCTAACCAAAACTATACAAGCAAGAGGCCGGGGAATGTTCTTTTGCATGCAGCTTGAAAGAGATTAAGCAATTGTTTAGAACCAGAATGGGACTCCAACGATCGTAGTTGGGTCTGAGAAAGGGCGCTTCGAATTGGCAAAATGATACGAAGACGACCGCTGAACTCCGTCATTTTGTTGATTAGGCGCCGAACAGAGCCACTTGAGATTCAATGTTCACTAAAAACAAATAAATCTATGAAGGTTCGTTTTATTGACTCGCGCCGCGCACGAGTTACAATTTAAAGTGAAAGCCATTTCTGACGTGTACGAGAATGTGCACTCCTTTGCCTGTATCTACCGATCGCCATGTCAACGAGCTTTGATACTCCAGCTTGTACAAGCCAAGACCAGTAGCTTTTATTGAAGACAAACAAAGTGCAAATTGGACTGGTCGTTGAGACGCTAGAGTCGTTTAGATTTGCAGAACGAGAGCGAATGAGAAAATTACAAATTACAAGTTGAACAGTTATGGCTTTCGCGGATAGAAACTGCTACCACCGAAAACGCTACCGTTGGTACCAACGGTAAGTTACCCGCCGATGCATGTGATACCGTCATACCGAGTGTATGGCAGCACAAGCCCACAGCGCAGCGAAAGCCCTCCCACTCAACGTTGAGTGCTTCACACTTGTAGCCAATAACCTTTAATAATAATAATTATTATAGCCGAAGAAAAGGCGCGGCGGTGGGAAAGCCAGACGAGCAGAGCAGGCCATTAATCTGGCGAAACGCGCGCCGCACGCCCTTCGCCCATTTGTCTACGTTTATCGCTCGCAATCTTCTTTGGTTACCCCTGGCTCGCGCGCACCGCCCGCAATCATGATGGGTCTATTGCTTTCGTCTTCTCTCTGCACTGGTGATCCTTCTTTCTTCTACTCCACGCTGCAAATACAATCACACGCAAGCGGGCTGCGGTTTTTGTGCGTGAGCCTCCAGCAGAGGTGGGCTGACTTGGGTTCAGCCCTTGCTCGTCCCTGCCCACACACATACATCTCGTGTGTCTGGAAGCTGCGCCGCGCATAGGACACTCTTGAATATGAAGCCCGTCGTTCATGGACTTTGCATGGTACTCTACAATCTGGTATGCATTGGTCTAAAGCCTTCAACCGAAGACACTACGCGCGCATTCTCTGTGTCAAAACATGGCTTGTATGTGTTATCAGGACTTGCGTGTGGCGACACAAATCACAGTTCTTATGTGTTTGTAACCTCTAATATCGCACCGCTCGGCGCTTCATACAGACGTTCTATCGCGCATTTTCTCTTTCAATTCACATCGCTTGTGGATCCTCTTCCACGAAATCCCTCGTAACAACTTGTGGTCCTCCGGTCAATCTTACGCAACACTATTATTATCACGGATGTACGCTTGGCCTTTCGATTTCTTCATCCATCACAAACACACAACTAGCTTCATGAATCTAGAAGGGTTCACTGGTAATGCCCTGACCTGGACACACAAAGATCGCTCCACTTTGTGGTATCTTTGGCCATCGCGCCGGCGTCTTATTCACGCTTCGGTGGACCATCTTCTCGCCCTACAGCGCAGCCCGTCGCACTGCGCATAAGCGTTTTCTAGCGGCATCAGTTGCTCCTACGATTGACGTATTCTCTCCCTCGGGTTATCGTCTATCGTCTTTATTCTCAGAAGTGAAAGTGCCCTCCACTCCACGGGTGTGGGAATATCCTTCGAAAGGTTGGATCGTTGTGGTGCGGGGTTAGCTGCTTCATTTCGGGGACCCGTACTGCATCGATCGCTTAGCTCCCTGAGTTGGGCTAGGGTCTCCTCCAAGTTACAAACCAGAAGTTGAAAAAGAAGTTAAAGTTGAAGAAGAAGTTGAAGTTGAAGAAGAAGTTGAAGTTCAAAAGGTTCCTATTTCAGGTCGCGGTATCCTTACCCCGTTCAAGAAGGCTGATCTCTTGTATCCTACACCTCTTGGCTGCTCACCATCATGTCGGGCTCGCAAGATGGGCTCCTTGGCAAGCTGCCTAAGCTCAAGGTTCCAAGCTATTATATCTTTTGGCGTCCCCGTCTCCTCGCGTATGTCTGCCAAGACGATGCTTTCCTTTCCGGCGTGGATCCCCGCCCCGAGGGATTCACTCCGAAGAATCGAACCATGAGGTCTTGGTTTGAGAAGTCTGTGAAGACGAAGAGCACCATCACCCTCTGCTTTGGTGATTCGGCCCTCACCCTCGTCCGCACCTTCGTGGACGACGATGACAAAACCGCAAAAGACCTCTCGAATGAGCTACAGCGTGTGTATATCACTTCTAACACACAAGCTGTGCAGAACATCCGTCATAGCTTGGACACACTGCTGTACAAGGACAACGATAACAGGAACTCTCATGTCTCTAAATTTTTCGAAATTCTTGGCAAACTGGCAACCTTCGATGAGGAACTCTCGGAGAAGGAGAAGGTATCTAAGCTCATTCGAAGCCTCCCCAACTCTTTCGTCCCCTTTTCCATGATTTCCAACCTCACGGACGTCGGCTTCGACTCCATCATCACAGCAGTGGAAGCAAAAGTGGCTCGCAGGAAAATCCCGAAAAATCCCACAACTCCCGTTCCTTCCACCGCTCCGTCCTCAACCTCATCTTCAACTTCAAAACCGCAGGCCAACACCGCACACAAGAATGGACGGAAGCGTCACAAGCGGCGTAACAAATCTTCTATCCAGAAGGATCGCGATGACAATAACTGTTACTATTGCGGTCGTCGTGGTCACTACGCCCGGGATTGCTACAAACGGAAACGCGAGGAAAACCATAGCAACAACGCCCGCAACTCCTCTGGCCAACGACAACAACGCAACCGTTCAAGTATTGACTACAATAATGGTTCCAATCGCTCATCTCTCAACCACCAGGGAGGACGGCAGTCGGACTTAATTCAGGCTTTGCACCAAGGGGGGATGGAAATGGCAGTCGTAACTCCAACCCTCAATCGTATGTGGTGCAAAGGCGTGATGATCCGCCTCCCTCGCCTGGCTTTAACTGTAACATGGCCAAGTTCAAGAGCAACATCGCTCTTCTCTCTCTCAGTCCAAGGTGGACTCGGCCTACATCGATTCGGGAGCTACGAACCACTTCTTCCACTCGCGCAAGGCATTCATCCGCTACGAGCGCATCGAGATCGAGCTTGTGCAAGCTGGCTCAGGAACTGCTCTTCTTGTTGGAAAGAGTCACGTCTGGATACCATTGAACAAGGGCACGATCATCGAAGCATACCACGCTCCTGCGTTCGAGTTTAACATATTATCAGTTGGTTTCCTCAGCGTGGACTTCATAGTTTTGTTCACATCAACCTTGCGGCCATTCAATGGCTGCTTCATAATGGATCCCAAACGTAACTCCAAAGTCATATGGGAAACAGAGATCAAACAGGGCCTTTTCATCATGAACCTCTCCGACACCGACAAGCAGGTCATGGTGGTGAATGCTGGAAACACCGAGCATGAGTTATCTTTGGACTAGAACGGACGTACTGTTCATCTTCACCCGGGCAGGTACCAGGATCTTTCGAAGGCCTTGGGCTCCGTTCCTTACTTCCAACGGTCCATCCTAGAATCTTTGACCTGCGTCCCGCGCCTCACTGGCAAAATGAAACGCAAACCTCTCATAGCCAGATCACGATCTGTCTTATCCTTCATTCCGTTAGAGCTTATACACATGGATGTTTCAGGAAAAATCTCGCCTTCGCTCTCTGGCGCAATCTATGCAATGGCCATTCTCGACGATTATACTTACAAGTCGGACGTCTTCTTCCTGAAAGAAAAGACAGGTGTTAGTGTTCTCAGGCACCTGGATTGGCACTAACGCCGATCGGAGCTGGAACTGAACCACTCGGTTCGCTTGAAAATTGTTCGCCTGGACGGCGCCGGCGAACATAAGAGCAACGAGTTGGAAACGTTCTCCTTTGATCATAGCGTAGTTCTAGATTACTCTCCCGCTTACGCCTCTGAGTCTAATGGCGCTGCGGAGAGACTTACTCAAGAACATTCGACCAGAGCTCTCGTGCTTCTCTTTGCGAGCAAGCTGCCCACTGCGTTCTGGGCAGAGGCAATGAACCACGCGAACTGGCTAAGGAACCGGGCCCCATCTTCTAGGATACAGGGACGGATTCCTATTCTGGAATGGGACCCAAGTACTAACATTGACTTCTCTCACATCCCTAGCTTTGGACAGTCTGGCTATGCCTTCGTCTAACGGTCTAAGACCGTGGCAAAAAAGAAGTTCCTCCCTCGGTCCGTCTTCGCGCACTTTGTCGGCATGCAAAGCGACAACACACTTGTCCGTGTGTTCGTGCCGGAGAAAACCTCGGTCGTCATTTGCCGTATCCAGGACTTTTAAGGCGATCAACTCATCGCCACTTCCCAACGTCTCCACCCTCCTGGAAGGGATAACTCCTCAACAGCAGACGGAGGAGATGGAGCCCGTCGATCGTCGGTGTTATCGGAATGCTAGTTTGGCGGTCAAAAATGACCGAATTGAAACGAACGAAAAACCGGTGAATTTATCCATAGGAAGTGTTAATTTCCGAAAATATTTCCACCTTTCCACTTGTGCTAGATTTTTTCGAAAGAATTATTTCAAATTGTTTCCATCTTTGCTAGTTTGGATGGAAGGGAAACTAGCATACTCCTTTGGTTGATGGTAGTTTCGCAGCACAATGTAAGTGTGTTAGTATCACCTACGTTCATGTATACGGCAGCGGATAGCAAGATAGACCCTTAGATAGAAACTTAAGTAGCTGTTTATCAAATAGGAATAGGAGTATACAAATAGATCGAATAACTTTTCAGTTTGAGGAGATCGGTTCACTAGTCAACACCTTTCACATCAGACATTCGTATACTAAATATATGAAATGCCTTCGAATCACGTGCAATCATCCCCACCACTCCGTCCCACCGTCCGTGCGCCATATTACGCTCCCCGCTACATACCCCCAATCCTCTCCAACACCCCCCTAACCTTCCCCGCCATGCCCAACTGCTGCTTTGAAGGCTGCTTCTTCTTCGCCCGCACCATCGCCGCCATCCAAAGGCACCAGAAGAGATGCCCCAATCCTCTCAACCGAAACAAGCGTTTCCTCTCCCCAGGCGGAGGCCTCCCCCACTTCCCCCCACGCATCAAGCGTCACAAGTCTACCCCCACCTCCATACACCTCCCCCTCCCACAAACCGCCCTTCCGACAACGTCCCCAGCGCAGACGACGACTCCTACCACCACCAGCAACTCTCCCTCTCCCTCCACACCCGGGACGCCTACCACATCGCCACCACCCCCGTCTCCTCCATCTCCCCCTCCCCTCCCCCCCTCCTCCCCCTTTCTTCCCCCTCCTCAACAACCCCCACCTCGAACGCATGGTCCTCTACATCTCTTCCATCGCCTCCTCCATCGGCCTCCGAAAGGCTGACGAACTCATCTCCCTCCTCCACGACCCCGCCTTCTTCAAATCTGCCTTCCACAACGCGGTCTCCTCCGCCACCCAGTTCCTCGAGCTGCAGAAAAACCTCTTCCAGCACCTTGTCAGCAACATCGGTTTCGCTCCTACCACCCTCTCCGACCCACAGCAGCTCTTCTCCACCACCGTCTTCCGAAAGGACCCCATCCAGGTCCTCAAACAACAACTCGCCCTCGCACACTTTCAAAAAACCTTCTTCCACCCCATCTCCCACACAATCCCTTCTGGTTCTCCCACTTTCGCCGACCCCATGGCCTCCACTTTCGGAAAAGAAGCAGTCCCCGCCGTCAAAGCCGCAATCATGCACTCGTCAAACGACTCCTGCATCTGGCACACCCCCAACTCCACCGGTATCAACTCCTTCATCGACTTGGTCCAAATCTACTCCGACAAGTCCTCCACCTCCCTCGAATCCTCTTCCATCACCTCCTACCTCCTTCACATCACCCTTTTCAACTTCTCCGATGCCTTCAGTCGCAAGTGCATCACCAAACACCTCACCTTTCTCGGATACTTGCCAACCTCCTTCCTCCCAACCAACCCCTCCCAAGACCACGACTACATCCCTCAAACCTCCTCTCACATCCCCCGCCACACCAAAATGGAACTCATTCAGTTCGTCATCTCCAACCTCCTCGGCCCTCTCCTCTCCTCCGGTCTCAACGGCCTCCCCTTCCGTGACGCCCATGGCGTTCTCCACCACTGTCACCCAATCATCGCCAGCTGCTGCGCCGACATCGCCGAATCAAAAGAAATCCTCACCATCTCCCACGGAACCCGCCCCCAACACCCTTGTAATAGATGCACCGTCTCCCGCACAGACCTCCCCCTACACATTCAATCCCCTTCCCCCCGAATTCAGCACCAGACCCTCGCCACACGCAAATCACACTCCACTCTCCTCCAACAATCACAAGACGCTGTCCTTGCTCGTAAGCCCAAAATCTTCCGCAACACAAGGAAAAAAGCCCTTGAAGCCCTCCACTCCCTCTCCCTCGCAAAGTACTCCTCCCTCTTCGAATCATACCCTCTTCTCAACATCACCCCACTCCTCTCCCCTTACAACATCTTCACCTTCGAACCACACCACAACTTCCACCTCGGCGTCTCCAAGCTCATCAAGCTCGCCGCTATCGAGATACTCCGCTCAGAAGCACTCTTCACCACCCCCGTTTCTCCAAGTCCCGTCGCCCCTTCAACTCCGTCCGCATTTCCATTCTCAAAAATTCAAACACCATCCTCTTCGCCATCGGAAAGCGCTTTCCAGCAAACGGACTCTACATCGATTTCTCCACTTCCGACAACGGTCAAACTCTCAACGGTTTCTTCATTACCGACGGTTTGCATGGTGTGCTCGAAGCAAAAGACTACCGCGCACTCGACATGGTCTTCCTCTTCATCGGCGCCTTCTTCGACCGATGCTGTGACAAGATCGATTCAGCTCCCATCAATTCCGTCTTCTTTAAGTACTCAGAGGTCCTCCTCGCCTCTATGCGATACAACACCTTCACCAAATGCACCGACGCCCGCCTCACAGACCTCCACAACCAAATCCGCTCCTTCAAGCGCACAGCCGTACTCGTTCTCGGCCCCCACCACACTTCCAGCCTCGGAACCCTCAAGTTCCACCTTCTCGACCACATTGTCGGGGACATAGGCCGCTTCGGAGGCCCCCACTTCAATGATGCCGGCATATTCGAGCACGACCACACCCTCTTCAAGTCCCACTACTTCAAACCTCAAAGCGCAGGTCCACCGCACATCAAGAAACCATTCGTGCCATCCACCGCTCCAACGCCATCAAGGACTGGAATCCCGTCTCCACAAACCCTTCCATCACCCCCCTCCTCCCCTGGCCTCGCTTCCCCCCCTCCAATCCCGAGAACCCGGTTTCGTCCGTGATGGCAAACACATTTCCTCCGCTGACCTAATCACTGCCCACAAAATCATTCGCTCCAATCCTCACCTCCCTCACAAATCTCTTCAAGACCTCGTCCCCCCCGATACCCTATCCATTCTTGCACAATTCGGAAGAGACGCCCTCCCATCCTTCATCACCCTCTCTATCGAAGTCCTACAACTCACTGACAACTCCCCCGCCCTCTGTCAGGCTCGACTCAACATAGTTAACTCCGCTTAAGTCGTCGGCGGCTACATCCCAACACTCGACAACTACATCACAGAACGAAACGAGCTCACCCTCCAGGATCCTCCCGTCCCCAACATTCAACGAATTTTTGCCATCCCCTCCTTCGATCCATCCAAATCCCCAAAGTTCTCCCACGTTCTTGTCGCCGGCTCCACCTCCCCCCTCTCCACATTCATCGTCTGGGTCTGCAAACACATCTCCCTTCTTCGTTTCGCCCTTCCTTCTTGAACTTCTTCTCCCAAGGAGTTCGCCTGCGTCCAGTTCATGGAGCTCGTCCCACCCAGCGACGACGTCGATCTCACCCTCAACTGCGTTTGCCCCCGATGGGCAACAGAAGACGAACATAACCACACCATCCACCCAGTTCCCATCTCTACCCACTCCACTTCCGATAACGTTTCCCCTTGGTATGGACTCATTCTCTCTTCCTCCATCCTCGGCTCCGTTCATGTTGTCCGCCAGAAATACCCCGCTCCTCCCTTCACTTCTCGTCTACACTGGCGCTTTCACCGATTCTATCTCAATCGGTTGAAGGAGAGCCACAGTCGTGGGAAACTTAGGTATCTCGCATAAATCCCTGGAGACCAGAATGTCGGAGACGGACTAACAAAAGGCCTGGTTGGTGATTCACATCCACTCTGAAAATTGATGACTTCCAATAGAATTTCTTTGAAGCCCACTGGCTGGGTTGCAGGCACCCGAATGGATGTGGACAGCATGTGAGTTTCTTGCGAAAAGAAAAAGTCTGGAGTTTCGGGAGTTGACATTGACGTGGGAGAACATTTCACTGTTTGTGATCAACCTTTTTGACCTTGAATTGTTGTTTACAGAGAAAAGATATAGTCTCAATTGTGTTACCTTGAAGCTACAGACCGCTACAACATAGACTGATAACCAGTACTTAAGTATTCCATCCGATACAGTAAAGACAATAAAGAAGACCATCGGTCAATCATCATATATTTACACAACCCCAATTGCACCCAATGCACACACCGAGAGTCCGCTTCACGGCAGCCCTCAACCACAGGCACTTTTTCGCCAAGTAGAATCGGCAGAACCTCTTTCATCCATCCGACAAGCAGTCAGGGTGGCAGACTGCTTCTGTGAGAAGCACTGACTTTGGCGTTACAGCCCAGTAGAGGGCCGTCCGTCAGCGTTAGAGCTTGACACGGTGTCACTGCATTCTCTGCAGCACACCGCATTTTCAGGCTGTGTTTTTACAGCCTCCTATACAATGCCTTCCCACTTTCTTTATATCGATTTACAAAGCTTGGATCTCTATACTCGAGACGCAACATCACTGCATCAAAAGCAGCTCCGAAGCGAGTCCTCTTCCCGGAAACACCCCAAATCGCAGCAAACGTGTTGGGGAAACTTCATGACGCTTCCAGCAGCAGTAAACCGACGTATGAAGTAAGCGCGGTTGTAACTCAACCCACAAGTGCAATTTCACTGCGCAAACCATGAAGGCCACAATCCAAGGCGTGATCTGCTCCGGTCTCGCGCTGCTCTCCAAGCTGCACCCAAGTGAGTACAAAGCTCTCCGTTTGGTTTCACTGTGCACTCATCAGAGAGATCCACAAGTAGATAGGCGGGGACTAATTTTTATCCGGGATCATCTCAGAGTGCACCCAGTGTAACACTTTCGTGGCAGAGTATTACTTCATAATTCTTGTAGGCACCCCCAATACCTATAACGCGTCTTTGATAAGCTAGCCACACTCCAAAACTCTTCAGCTGTGTTACGCTCACTGAGCTATGTTTTGTTACAAAAAGGAGCGTTAGGTCTTAAAGGTACTCTCGGCTGGGTGAGCATTTCGATACCGACAATCATCGCCATTGTATCCCATGTTCCTATTCATGTCGTCATACCTCTTCGTTCACCCTCGTTATACAGTCCGCGAAACGCAGAAGGCAACAACCACAATAGTCAGGCATTTCTGCCATTAAAGCACAAACACACTAACAGAGTACATCACGTGAGAGCGCTCTATTAGAACAATAAAGAAACACACAAAGAGAATTGATTACTCTATCTTTGTAGATCTCAAGCGCATATTACTTCACAGGGGTCTCTTTAAACCGCGAAGTTACAAAGCATACGTTCGTTCCTACCTCCCCTCAATCCTAAGTACTAATACTTCGTGGCGTTTCCTTTGGCATCCATAAAAGCCCACAGCCTTCAATTGATGCTGCTGTAGAGTTTGAGCAGATAGTCAGTCTGCAGCTCATCCCAAGCCTTTAGGATTGCCTCCTTCAATTCCACGACGGATTCAAACTGCTTATACCCATGATAGACCTTACGAGCCATCTCACCCCATACATTTTCAATTATATTTAAGTCCGGAGACTTCGCCAGCCATGAGAGCGTCCTATCATTGTTCTGAACAAACCAATTCCTTGTATACATTGCAGTGTGAATGGGCGCATTGTTCTGTTGAAAAATGTAAGCGTAAGATTCTCCAAACATCTCTGCCACGAAGGAAAGCAAACCGTTGTCCAGTGTCTGGCAATACTTCACTGCATTCTGCTTTCCACTCACAAATATCAGCTTTGACACCCCGTAGAAAGAAATTGCCCCCCAAACCATGACGGATCCTCCCCCATTTTGTCGTGTAGAGAAGCGAGGTTGGTCCCGTCTCAAATCCTGCCAATAGAAGGCGAGAACATCTGGAACATCAAGGTAAAACTTCTTCTCATCCGAGAAAACAAGCCTCACTCAAAACTGGTCACCCTTGCTGATGTGTCGGCCGTGCCCATTCCAGGCGTCGTAATCTGTGGATTTGTGTCATTTGCGGAGCCTTTAAAAGCTTTCTATACTTGAGATGGGGAGTGTCACGTAATTTTTGTTGTATTCGTCTAACTCCAATGGTTAAGTTCAGTCGTGATTTGAGTTCGTAAGCGCTATAGTTCCCGCTAAAAGCCAGGCGATTCAGCAGTCGTCGGGTATGTTCAGAGACTTTGGTTTGGTTTTTTGATGTTTGAACGCACTTTCTGGACTGATGGCGCTTCAAGAATCGAGAAATAGTTGAGGGGTTGCGTTCTAGCTCTTCGGAGGTGTCCCGAATGGGCGTTTGTTGGCTGCGTAAAGAGACTATCTGCCACTTTTCGAAGGATGTGAGGTACCCCCCTGGTGGCATTGTTGAGCGTTTGTGATCGGAATGATTGTCCTCACGTGGGAGAGCCACGTGAGGAGAGGCTTTGTATGGAGTTTGGACGTGTTTTCAGCATCGGAATGTCGCCAATTTATGAAACCATTACTTGTGGGCGTTGTTATTTCGCGCCCTTGTTCGAGCCTTTATTTCTATTGAGCGCGCTTGGGGAGGTAAACGTGGAGCAGTGGGCACTATACCTGAATTGTTTTATCATTTGAATAGCGGGCTTTAAAGGGGTGTCATTGCCTTTCGGATTGGCGGAGGCCTTAGAGAATGCTATTCATGGCGTGTTACTCTACGAATTTCGTGGAATGTAGGTCATCGGTAGAAGATCACACCAAGACAAGGCGCTTTGCACGGGCCACGTTGTGTCGCCCTTGAGGTCATGACAACATCGTTTTTTCTAACCCCCCTGCCTCCGGCGACATTAGATAAAGAGAACCCCTGCAAAAATTTCAGTGTACGAACGATTCCATTGGACTTCATTTGTAGAAAGGAAAAGTCAGGGAAACGGAGTAGAGTCATCTTCCGGTGTCCCATTCTCCGATTCCGTGACTATTGCTTCCGGAGCAGCTAACCGGGGGCAGTTTAGACACATATCTCCAAGGTCCGGAAGACGATCGACGTGCTATGCAG